>JAOTRO020000019.1:69426-81091 GCA_028566515.2 Pyracantha coccinea | reverse complement strand
GTGCCTGTAATTTTAAATAGGGGAAACAAGCCATCTTAATTAAGTAGCATCTAACCTGTTCACCAGGAGCATAATTGTGGTCAGCAATGACCTGCCCGGATAAATAACAGGCATGAAAAATCTAGAACATTGTTCACACATATACCAGATATGTATAAATTTTAAAGGGATCTCGTAACTGCAGATATAAGTAGCATATGAGAAATGAATTCGTTTTGCATCCCAATAACTGAACTAATATAAAGCAATAAAAACATAAAAAAGAATCAAATTCGATAAGAGGGCAGACTGAATAAGGAGAATATAAAATTCTTGTACTCCTATAACCAAATCAAGATGTGAGATAGAGAATCAAAACGCAGAGAGAGAGCGAGAGTACCTCTGAGAAATTTTTGTCGTCTTCACTCAACACAACTATTTCTGAAGTCTCGTCATGATTCAAAAAATCAGCAAATGGGATCTATAAAATAAATTGAAAATCCAAACATTCATAAGTAAAGAGGAAAAAATTTAACTTCCATCATAAAATTCATAACAGTATTTACAACTAATCCTTATAAATGTGTTACCAGGGAATAACCCTTCGTGCTTCCCCATGCTCGAGAAGTAACTGCAAAATCCACCGTGAACTAGTGAGAATAAGTTGTATAGATCTTTAAGAGATGAACTGCTGCAACTAATAATATCTAGAATAGTTTTGTATACAGCGATCATATAAAATTGGAATGAATAGGTATATAGGTAAATGGAGATATAACAAATTAAACCATATGAAATTGGGTGCCACGGAAAATCTACACAGCTGCTGGCATTCATTCATTTTATTCAAAAATTGGAATTAAGTACAATTGAAGCAAATTATTAGACAGATTAGGACATGAAAATGCTTTAAAATGTAGAAGCTTACCTAAAGCATATGCGTGCATGAAATCCTTATAGGTGATACTTTTGGACATTTCAGGGAAGTTCTTGAGAGCCTGAAAATATGTCGTAGCAATAATCAGAATCAAAAAGTTAATAACAAAGAAGTGATTAACAATCATCTCATATCTCAAGTAAGTATTGACTTGATTAAGTTTCAAAAGTTACTAAGTTGACGGGATGCCCCACTATTCCAAATTCTGAAGAATGTGTGCTACCAATAGTTGACAGGTTACTCTGGTTGATTAATTTTGCCGGAACATTCAAGATAAAGGGACATTGAATTACATGCCACCAACAGTTTAAATCCCAAATAGAGATGATGATATTAAACTTAAAGCATATACACGGCAGAGGTTCTAACATGGATGTCCCAAAACCATTAACCAGAGAATAAATTAATCAAATACTTCTCGTCCTAATTGCCAAAAATATCTAAGAATACACAAACAATTTCCAAGTCAAAAACACTGAATTCTTACCATTCAAGAAACGTGTACAAACAAACAAATCAACTAAGAAATGTGTACAAACAAACAAATCAACTACATGTAAGGACGTTGATCAGTTAAATTCTTGTTCAACCCATGCTGTCCGAATTGACCGTCTAACAACATAACCCACCAAATTATCTCTAGGAATATCATAACACTCACCGTGCAATGAATCTCCTCCGGGCGAGGAAGCTGGCGAATGTAAGGGGCCCACCCGGAATCCTGCATAAACAAAAACCTCAAACTCCACAGAAAAAAGTCTTTCCACAACATAGTAAATTAAACTGGAACAGCAATCTACATTGCCCATTCTCTGCTCAAACAAAACGATAGTGGCAGGCTTTGCAGCATCGCCAACTCCATCACTCAACAAATCTTTCAGTTCCGGAACGAGATTATCCGGAGCTACTTGCTGCTATTATAAACCAAAACAAAGCCTCTTAAATCAGAAATTAACAATCTAAACTGTGATTAATAATGTGATTAAAGTCTTAACTAATTTGGGTTGAGATTTACCACGCCGTACGGAACCTTCAAAACGCAATCTCCGGCTGTTATGCTCTTTGAAGCAAACAGAGACACTCCGTACGCCGATTTCCCAATTGAAAGCGCTGACGAAATCTCGGCGCCGGCCTTGAGCTCCAGCCAAGGCAAGAAGTCGTCGGATTCGTCGACCTGGTAGAAAGCGATGAATTGTTAGCAGGAATTGAAATGTTTCGGTTGTTTCCGGGATTGTGAAATTCTCGGTTTGGCTTTTGGGAGATGTTGGGTTGGGACAAGGAGTGGAAGTTGAGCTTGATACTTGGAGTGTAGGAGAGGCTGAGATGTTAACGGCGGAGACGCCATCGGATTTTTCGCGCTCCTAGTATCATTGCGGTGCGGGATTGAGACGTCGTCGTTTTCAGGAGAGCGTTGTCTTGGCGGTCGACCGTCGGGTTTTTCGCGCTCCCAGTAACATTCTAAGTTGATAGTCACACAACGTACGTATGAGAATAGTAGTACAAATTTGAATAGCTGTTTGTTATAATGCTCCTCAATGTTTGGATAATCTTTAATATTCAATTATTGTTATGAAACTATTGATCTACAAAATCGGGTTGATTTTAAAACAACATGAAAGTCAACATGTGAACTTCGCAAAGTTAGTTCGCTCACTATAGGGAAAAAAGTTCGAGCACAATGGGGAAAAAAGTCGGAGCACGAAATAAGGCGCAAAAATTTCGTAAAGTATTTACAACGATCAGAACCGTTTATGTCCCATAATCCAACGATCATATGGTTTCAAATTTTGGTGATTTTTGGTAGCAATGATCTTTGAGAGAATACCTAAAAGATAGACGGTTGCATCGTTGAAATACATTACGAAGTGGGCCTCACAAATGTGTCAAAAGTTGTGTAAAAAAGTGTCACAGATCCGTCCCCTATCTTATTTAGCGTGAAAATTTTAATCCTTTTCTCTATGAATATAAATAAAGGAGTTAAAGTAAACCAATTTCAAAGTTACAATTTATCTCAAACTTGTAAGTTTATTTCCTTCTTTCAAATGCCGGATAAAAGTCATGTGGTGGGGTCGCTTTCATCTTTGCAATTGCACTTGCAGTTGAACGTAGGGCTAATAGCAGTGACACACATGTAATTATGCAACCTAACCACAATATCCTAATTTCTACAGTCGTAGTTGGTTGATAGCTTTCAATTGAAGCTCGAATCCAGGGCCGGCGGATTATGGCATTACAAATATAAACAAGAATTATGAAACTCTAGCTCATAACAAATATGCCAAAAGAAAAAAGGATTTTGTTTCGAGTACAGTCAACCAAAATGTCCTTTTCATATCTAGTTTTTTATAAATTTGGAGAATCTCCTAGACTTAGAGAGAGAGAGAACAAAATCGTGGGGTGCAACAAGTCATAGAAAATTGCACCTCAACCTCTTCAATTGCTATACAAAATGGCAACCGAGTAAGTCTTTTGCTTCACAATTCACTCAACCTCTGATCACAAGTAACACTACTAAATCTTCTCCGTCTTGCGTGCGAAATGCCATTTCGCATTTCGAGTACATTACATTGATCGGAAAGCGAAAATGGCGGTGATGTATGATTCGATACTAGCCCGAAGCTTTAGTAAGCACGAGCAGAAGAAATTGAGATATGGAGCATTCGTTTGCTGCTTGCTCATAGTACTGTGCTTCTGCACTGTGCTGAAACCTAATTTGAATCCTCTACCAGCTTGTATGTACATTCATGCATTTTTTATATTTTTCAGCATTATTTCTATGTTAACTTTATTTTTAGGTGACATATATTAGTTTGTAATTTAATTTTCGGGATCATGTCACAGTGAAGTTGGAGAGATCAATTGGGGTCAAACAAAAGATATTGGCACTCTGGGAAACAAACAGCACTCAGCAAGTGATAAAAAATGTGCTAGAATTTCCGGAGATAAAAACTGAGGAGTTCGAAAATTTGAGTGATCAAGTGTTAGCAGATTCTGCTGATTTGCAGCAAAATGCAAGCATTCTCACTAGTCCCATTGAAAGCAGCGTGCTGGTTGATGAGGAGACTAAGAGTAAGCACCCTTCCTCCAATACAGCTGGTACAAACAAAAAGAAACCATTAACTAACGCGAACATTTTTGCAGTTTTGGAAGTTGTAGAGGAGAATTTGGAGCCACTTTGCAAAACTGAGGAACCAAGAACCGAATACTGCGAGATCATTGACAGGGATGTTCGCGTAGATGCAAACTCTTCCTCAGTTTTTGTTGCTTCATCTTCTCAAATTTGGAATAGGTCCTGGACTATAAGACCTTATGCTCGAAAAGAGGACAAAACTGCGTTGGGCAATACTCGAGCATGGTCAGTGAAACCAGTACAAACTGGTGCTCAGCTCGAAATCCCTCAATGTACTCGAGATCATAGCATTCCAGCCATCTTGTTTTCTACTGGAGGATACGTAGGAAACCATTTCCATGAGTTCACTGATGTGGTGATTCCACTGTTTATTACTTCTCGAAAATATGATGGAGAAGTTCAATTTCTTGTTTCGAATATGAAACCATGGTGGATTGCAAAGTACCAAGCAATACTAAAAGGACTGTCCAAGTACGAGATTATCGACATTGACAAAGAAGATGCAGTGCATTGCTTCCCAAGCGTAACCGTTGGCCTTAAACGACACGAAAAGGAGCTGAGCATTGATCCTTCAAAGCATTCATATTCCATGAAAGACTTCAGAGAGTTTCTAAGAAACAGATACTCATTGAAAAGAGCCAGTGCAATCAGAATCAGAGAAAATCGTCAGCGAAAAAGGCCCCGGCTTCTGATCATCCCAAGAAAGAGAACAAGGTCTTTCACGAACACAGGGGAAATTACGAAAATGGCTAGACGCTTGGGGTTCAAGGTCATCGTCGCAGAAGCTGACATGAACTTGTCTAAATTTGCAGAAGTTGTCAACTCTTGTGATGTGTTAGTGGGAGTTCATGGAGCTGGCCTCACAAACCTTGTCTTCCTTCCAGAAAATGCAATTTTGATTCAAATACTTCCAGTCGGACGGTTCCAATGGCTCGCAACCAACTTCTTCGGCAAGCCTTCGGAGGGTATGAATCTCAAGTATTTGGAGTACGAAATAAGCAACGAGGAGAGCACGTTGACACAGCAGTACCCGCTTGATCACCCGGTTTTCACCGATCCTTCATCGATCGGAAAACAGGGTTGGCAAGCTTTCCATTCACTCTATCTGCAAAAACAAAACGTACATCTGAATGTCCAAAGATTTAGACCTACATTATTAAAAGCTCTTGAGCTTCTGCATCAGTAGAGAGATGTCATTGTTTGATTTCTGGAGGAAACAAGGTCCTCTTGAATATTTATTTCGTTTTGTTTTCGTTTCGTGTACTTTTCGTAGCAAAGAATTCGATGTCATTGATTCATAATCCGCTCTTGTAATTATTTGTTCAGAAATTTTGGAAATTCGGGAAAGATTTGTTTTGTAAGCGTCGGTGAAAATTTGCGAGAGCTCGTAGTCGTTCGGTAGGATGTTCCGAACGTCCTTCTAGTCCATTTTTTTTTTTTTCATTTCATTTTGTTTTATTTCAAATTTATTATCTTCAGTCAGTATTCGAATCTGAAGCACGACATGGATAGCATGGTTATTATTTATCCTCTTTTTGCTTACGCAACAAAGATTGTGAAATAACTCACGGTTAATCAGTTTTGTGGACTACTACAAACGTCATCAAAAGACCCATTCTTGTATAAATTTTGTTGCATCATAGTTTTTTAAAAAATTTAGAGGACCGTTTCAAATGAATGCCGAACTAGTATTTTTATTGATTATTTTTTGTTTTAAAGTTTAAAAATGAAATAAAATCCTTTTTAACACAATAAAATGGGGGAAAGAATCAGCAGCCGGTCTTGCTTGCATCCAATCACGGGTGGACACGTGTTCACCCGTGATTGGGTGTAAGTAGGACCGGCTGCTGAATTTACAGCAGCCAAGTTCAGTTCTAAAATGGGAAGCCAGCTTTAAATGACTTGTAATATTTTTCTTACCGTGGGAGCAAACTAATTGTTTTTTAATTGATTTTGGGAAATTTTTACAGTTTTTATGGAACTTTCGCCCCACCGTATAGAGTAATGCTAAGGAGACTAAATTTTCAAACTAAATGATGTGTCACCAAGAATAAATACGTTATCAATGTTTAAGTAATAAACCAATCATCAACTTCCATATCCTTTAGTTTTCAAAACTTTGTCTCTAAATTTAGTCTCTCTAGCATTATCCAACCATATATATCATGGAACTCCATATTTTAGCCATGCTAGTGTTTTTTATTGGTTTTTTCTTTTTTTTTTTTTTGGTGTGTGTTTAAGCTTAAAATTCAAGAAAACTAATTTTGTTAATCAACAAACGGTAAGACCCTTTGTTAATCAACAAACGGTAAGACCGCTTTCATATGGCGTATAGTATCATCCTTCTCGCGTATGCAAAAGATCTTGTAAGCACTTAAAAATCACATTTTCCTTTAAAACTAGAAGCAATAACTCATTGTTTTAATCAGTTTTGCAAATTTATACAGAGCAAAAGTGATCATTAAACCTATTTTTGTAGAACATTTGCCGCACCTCAAGCCTCTTAAAAATGGTGAAGGACATTTCAAAGATGTTTTGATCGACAGAACTCAGTTCTGGATATGTTCTTGGGCCGCTAGTATTTTCCATATGCAGAAAACTGAGAAAATTGCGAACCAGCCACAAGAAAAACAGATGCAAACTACACCCTTTGTTTTTTTTTTTTGTTTTTGAAAAGAGTACGATATTCATTAAGATAAGAAGACTACGTATAAAAAGAGAGGATCTGGTGCATAAATGGATCTCGATAAAAACCTTACTAGGACTTCACTAATTGTATCACTCTTTTCGTTCGCTTGAAATTTTAACTTGCCCAGGTCGAATTTTTCATGCAAGGGGTGATGGTGGAGATCCTGCAAGATTTTTCATTTAATTACTACGAGTATCTCGAGATTTTTTAAGTTGATTCGTTGTTTCCGGTTGAGATATGAACATTCAACGACTGCTATGTTTGGATGCTTTCCATATTTACTGTGTCTCAATTCGTTTCTGTTATATAAGGGATTTTAGTTATGCTGTTATCTGAATTTACTTACCTCTCTTTTTAGTTTGGATTAGTTAGCTTTCATGAACATGCCTATATAATCGGGTTTCCCACAAAACTGCTTGTATTTGAATTGACCATAACGTTGTAATTTAGCGTCCCTCTTCGTATTTGAGCTTCGATCTCCTCCTACATCAGATTATCTTTTTCATCAAAGTTTAAGGCATGCTTATGCAAATGGGATTTTAGCATTTTCAATAGAATGTTTAATTATATCAAAGTTGAGCGAAAAATGAAGCCAGATTCGATACTTGGCAGAAACGTTTTTCGCCTTCAGCAGAAGAGGTTCCGACATGGAGCGTTTGCGACACTCTTTCTTATAGCAGTATATTTTAGTGCAGTTCTCAAACCTTGTTTGAATCTATCAGCTTGTATGTAGATTAACCTACTCTTTCTACCTTGTGTTGCAAGAAAGTTGGAATGTGACCGCACTAACATGATATGTTTGGTGTGTAACTTTCGTTTACTCGCAGTGAAATTGCAGATGCCAGTGGGTCTTGGTTGTGAAGTGCTCCAAGTCCAACAAAAAAACAGCTCTCAGAAAGTAATCAAACGTGAGCAGTTCGATCAGAAGATAAGAGCGGAGGAGTTCAAAAATACAAGTCTTCGAGGAGAGGATTCTGGTGAACAGAAAAATGCAAGCACTCCCACTATTCTCATTGCTCGAAATGGTTCAGAATCAGAGACAAACAGTAAGAACATAACATGATTATTTTGTACTAACTGTCGAAGGGGATTGAAGTTAATTAGGTTGATGATCCAAGAAAAATCACCTTAGACAATTTAAATTCATCTTGCAGTTTCAGAAGTGACACAGAATTTGGAGCCAATTTGTGACGTTTCGCAGCCAAGAACTGATGTTTGTGAGATCAACATGGATGTTCGTGTTGATGGAAATTTGTCTTCAGTTTTCGTTGTTTCATCTCAAGCAAACGTGTTAGCGCGGAACAGCTCCTGGACTATAAGGCCATATGCTCGAAAAGAAGATAAACAGGCGCTGAATCATGTTCGAGAATGGTCAGTGAAACGAGTGTCTGATGCTCAGCAGGAAATCCTTCAATGCACCAGAAATCATAGTGTTCCAGCCGTCTTATTTTCAACCGGAGGATATACAGGAAACCATTTCCATGAATTCACGACATGGTCATTCCGCTGTATATTACTTCTCGAAAATATGATGGGGAAGTTCAGTTTCTGATTACGGATAAAAGAAGCAGGTGGATCGAAAAGTACCAAGCAATACTAAAAGCGCTGTCCAAGTATGAGATTATTGACATTGACAAGGAAGATGCAGTGCATTGCTTCCCAAGCGTAACGGTTGGACTTAAAAGACATCCAAAGGATCTGAGCATTGATCCTTCGAGACATTCATATTCGATTACTGACTTCTGAGCATTCTTAAGAAAAACTTACTCACTAAAGAAGGCCAATGCAATCAGAATCAGAGGTGGTGGCCGGCATAAAAAGCCCCGGCTTCTCATCATATCGAGAAGGAGCACGAGGTGTTTCACGAATCCGAGACAAATTACTAAGATGGCTAGAAGCTTGGGCTACAAGGTAACTGTTATGGAGGCTGACAGGAACATGTCAAGAATTGCAGAAGTTGTGAACTCTTGTGATGTGTTAATGGGGGTTCATGGAGCTGCCCTCACAAACATTCTGTTCCTCCCTGAAAATGCAGTTCTTATCCAAATACTTCCGCTCGGAGGGTTCGAATGGATTGCAACAAACTACTTCGGAGAGCCATCGAGGGATATGAAGATCAAGTATTTGGAATATAAGATCAACAGAAACGAGAGCACGCTGAAAATTGACCCGAATAAGAAACGAATACGAGGTTGGCAAGCATTCAAGTCAACTTTTCTGAATGCACAAAATGTAACCCTTAACGTCGAAAGATTTAGAACCACTTTGAAAAAAGCCCTTGGACTTCTGCATCAGATTCAGTAGGCCGTTGTTTAGTTTTCTAGAAGGAGCAGAGGCCTCTTCATACTATTATTTCCTTGCTTCGTTTCCATACTCTATTTCTAAAAATCCATCATAGTATTCAATGCCGTTTAGTTAAAAAATCGCTTTTTTTTTCTTCTGACAAAGCGATATTCTAAATTAGTCTAATAAGCAGGAAGTGAAACTTGACGGAGGATCCGAACTTGAAAGTCTCGGCCCACTGGCCTAACAATTGCCATTGCTAGTAAAGAGTTTATGGCGGTGATCAACCAAACAAAACCTATCATGATTCGCACAATATCTTGAATCCGAAATGAAAATTTCTATATCATTTATAACACCGCAAGGACAGTGTTCTACAAGTTCGATGGTATTACCAGCCACAGGGAGGCCGAACCCGACCAGCCGAGCTACAAGTTCAAGCGCGGGCATGAGGCAAACTCCGCCATGCTTTCTGTCTGTAAAATTAAAATAATAAGCTGCTGCTTTACCGATGCAACCCTAAGACTGCGTTCTACCGACATGAATATATACAAGATGCAGCTCCTTGACCCAGCAGTAGCCACGGGTCAGTGTGATCCATTAGCTGATGTAAAAAGACGTGTAGAATAATCTGCTACTTCGACAGAACAAGGTACATTCTTCATACCCCATGAAGAGTGTGCCTCATCACCCGTTTCCAAAAATATGGGCGCATCTGCCGATAAAGAATGTTCTATCTCACCCCCTTTCCAAACATGGATCTTCAAACGCCGTAACTGATCACAGATTCTACAGAATGTAGCTTCTATTCTGAAGGTAGCTCAACGGCCTGGAAGATTGATGTTCAATATTTATTCATCCTTACCTTTCAAGATGGACTAGCCTCGGGCAGCTCTTTGCCTCTGATTGTGCTTTTGATTGTATGCTTAACTCCATTATATGACGAGCAACACTTAACCCCACTTGGCACTATCAAATGAGGTCCTTTTCTGGCTTGTCTTTCTACTTTTCTTAAGAAGCATCGACATATGGTCAATATCAGTGGACGAAGAATGGTTCTCTCCCTTCAACCAGAGTACAGCTTCTGCAGCTGCATCTTTCTCTGCTTCTTTCTTACTATTGCAAGGCTTCCCTACAAAGTTCAACCCATTGAAGATCACTGTGGAACGGAACTGGTTGTTTTTCAATGGTTTTGTTTTGTAGGTGGGTACATCATGCCCAGCTCTGGTGAGCAATGTTTGCAGGTGATTTTTGTAATTATTGTTCTCCGCAACTTTCTTCATGGTGCCCTTTAACCTTGGTAACTTCTCTTGCGTTACCTTCTTTGAGGGCACTGGCACCTTGCGACCAAATACAAATCTACCCTCACATTGATCCTCTGAGACCAGTAATCTTAGAGCCGATAGGAGGTTTGTATGCGATTGCATATCCAATTTGGGATTCAGGAGCTGCTTGCAAAGAACGCATCCCCATGTTAGCATTTTAGCAATAAATTGAGTGACTGTTCGTGTGTATGTGCGAGAAAGCGAGAGAGAGACTAGGGGAGAGACAGATAGAGTAGGTCTAGATTCAAGTGATAAATTTAAGAGCCGTGACAAATGCTGAAGGCAAATACAAACCTTATTATGAATCAGTTCATCAAGCTCCTTCTTCAAGCAAAGATACGTATCTGCTAATGCGGGATTCATGAAAAACTCCAAGTATCCTCCCAGCATCTTCAAGTGCCCATTCTACCAAAAGCAAGCCGGAGTATTTACTACTTTTTTGTCAAGGACACAAAAAGTTACCAATCATATTCATATCCAAGATCAATAAACTTACCAGGCCACCCATGGAAATGTTGCCCCCGAACAAAAGGAGCACAGAATCAGATATACCAGTTGAATCCCGGAGAAAAACCGAATTGACTTTCACCTTTTCGTTGAAGACGAGCCATGGATATGGAATTTTGGGTATGCTTCCATTGACAGAACTCTAATAGATCGATCATAAACAATAGAACAGAAAATGTGTCATCATACGCAATTAGAACACGAAACTTGAAGCAATACAACACAGAAACATGAATTCAACCAAAATAAGAAACTAACCGAGTATAGCATCACTTGTCCATCTTCCTGTGTTTTAAGCATAATCGACTTCTCTTTGTTCTGTAGAACGTGTCACAACATATACAATAGATGAGAAAAGACAAGCCATCCCCAAGCAAAACAGATGCAAACAAAATCAGAGGCCAGTCATTCAGAAATTCAACTTAATCTGAAGAATCATGACCCCTTTATCACAGTTTTTGTAAACTTAACATATCTATTGGAGTATCGAATCGATTCAACTAAATGTGAAGATTACAACACCCTCTATCACTCTGTTTTACTCACTTGAGCATATCAATCTTTTCTTTGTATATTGTAGTTGTACACAGAGTAAAAGAGGCTATTCCCACAAACAAAACAGTTTCTTCTCATGCGATAAAAGAAAATTAGAATTGAAAAATGCATAAGAACTTACCACGACAGAGCATATTCCAGGAAATAATCCAGCACAGATGACTGCTCGGACAAGATGCTCATCATGGCTCCATGTATTGCAGTTTTCTGTATTATGGTCAACCAGACCCGCATCCTTGAGCAAAAAGAAGAACTGCTTC
>JAOTRO020000019.1:18456-28489 GCA_028566515.2 Pyracantha coccinea | reverse complement strand
ATTATAGTTAGAATTAATTGCAACAGCTGGATTGCTACTATCTGGGCCATCCATATTTTATTAGGGTTGTCTTCCATCATCTCAATTGAGTGCAGAAATTCAACCCCTCATCACCATATTTTCCTTCTTTGTCTGCCATATTTACTACCTTTTCCTTATTTTTTTTTCTTGTTTCCATCATCTAGTCTTCCACCCGTGCTTCTTTTCTCCTTAATTGATGTCTCCCTGCTTTGCTTTTTGCATCTGGGTCAAACACATTGTGAGAAGTTTTAAAGTTGCAAGCGTCAGAGAAGGTAGCAGCTCAGCTGGCAGCATCGTCGATCTTGGCCAAAAGTTTGGCTTCCCTTCAGGTTGGGTATCAAACTTAGGTCATGCCATCCTTCTTCAAACACCCATGGTGGCGGATCGAACAATAATTGGGAGAGATTACATCTGGGTTTCTGCTTTTTTTTTTGGGGTTTTTCCTATTTTTTTTGTTTTTTTGTTCATCAAGGATTTGTTTGCTGCCTTCATGTCTTCAAAATTGGACAATCGAAATCCCAAAACCATAGCGAAATCCTGAATTTTTTTTTCAAGAATATTGAAATTTCAGTTCAGTTTCGAACTTTGGTACTGGTTTTCGAAATTTCATCCCGAAAATGATTGGTTCGAGATTCAAGTGACCATTTTCGGGTCGAGATCCAGTCTCAATCCACCCCTAAAGATGGATCTTCTGCATAGTAAGTACTCCATATTCACCGCCAATGAGAAATTTTATTTGAACCCTTATAACCTTTTTCTACACCCAACTTACTCACTCTTTACACCCATATTACTTTTAATTAAACTGTCAATATCTCTTTAAACACAAATTTACTACCTAAACTAACTTCACAAATACAATTCAATAAATAAACACACCTATTTAAAAAATAGAAACCCAAAATCAGTGTCATGCAACACATTCAATGCACAAATAGAGCAGTATCTCTCACACATTTGTCTCGTGCTTAATTCTTATTTTTGCTAATTTTACTTAATCCCTTATATGTTTTAATTAATCCTTCATATGCTAATTTTGCTTAGATGATTAAAAAATAAAAAATTTAAATCCCATATATGCATCTACTAGTATGCTTTGGAAAAGGCATTAATTTTGTTTCTAAACCTTAAAAAAAAAATTGAAATCAAATGGAAAAACTTGCATAAATCATTTCATATTTTAGTTTGAGGATTCAAAACTTCAAAATCATCATCCATCGGTAAAAAATAGTTTTTTTTGAGTTTTAGTTAGAGTGAACGTAAGATAAAAATTACTGGATGATGGGATTTGATGAAAAAGCAACTCCACCCTTGCTTATTGCCTTGCGAATAGGCAACCCAATCCACTCTCATTCCTCCCCAAAGCACTCCAGCCCACTCTGGCAATTGGACTCAAGGTGTGAAACGCCCTGATCTCAGTATCCGAAGGACAACGAGATGGCCACGTGCTGGCTGACACCCCAAGGGTGACGCGAACCATTTTATGAATGCATATGCCGAGAACATGTGAAACATGCATAATAATTTTGCACGTAACTATGCAATATAAAATTCAAGTACAAACCTTAACAAAAGTATAATAATATTCAACTGTTAACAATTTAAAAGTGATAATGCATGACATGTTTAGAGCATACTACTAATTTGAAATACAAGCGGAAGGAATATTAGAAAGTGCGATTACAAAAGATGTCCTACACAGATGGGAGGACACAAATTCACTGATATGGGAATGCTTTGTAGTTTGGGTTGTATGCCTCGTTCCTAGGTCCTGAAAGGGTGCAAACAAAACATGAGTGGACCAAGTTTATATACAAGTAATAGTAAAACAATTATTCTTCAACGTACTAACCCTCAGTTTAGAAAAACTCATATAGCATAATAAGTAATAAGTTTTCTGAAAACCCTAGCATGCCATAAAACCTTCGTAAAACATATATCATATATAGTGTGCTTAGTAGTGGTATCAAAATCGCCCGAATGCCCTACATCGCTCATATATAAATCTTCCGCATGTAGGCCTTACATCGCTTGTCCGAAGGCATATATAGATATCATTCGCCTGAAGGCCCTACATCACCTGCCCGAAGGCATATATAAATTTTCCACCCGTAGGCCCTACATCACCCGCCCGAAGACCTTACATCACTTACCCGAAAGCATATATATATATATATATAAATATCTTTTGCCCATAAGCCCTACATCACCCGCCCGAAGGCATATATAAATCTTCCGCCCGAATGCCCTACATTACCTGCTCGAAGGCATGTATAAATCTTCAGCTGGCACTACATTACCCGCTTGAAGGCATATATAAATCTTCTGCCCGAAAGCCTTACATCGCCCGCCCGAAGGCATATCTAAATCTTCCGCCAGAAGGCCTTACATTGCCCTCCCGAATGCATATATAAATCTTCAGCTCAAAGGCCTTACATCGCCTGCCCGAAGGCATATATAAATCTTCCACCCGAAGGCCCTACATCGCTCTCCCGAAGGCATATATAAATGAATATCCACTAAGTAAGCACATAAAATCATAAACATAATCTTTCCAAAATATATCTCATTAGAGCTCAATAGCTCAAACATCATATTCATAAATATCTCAATTGTAATTCGATAAAGCATGATATTTTATAAAGCGTAAATCCGATAACTCAATAAACGTTTCATAAAACGTAGTCATAAAATCATGTTTTTCATGTATGCATTTCTATGCATTTTAGAAGGGGTCTACTCATAGATACTTCGCTGTCGAAGAGCCGTGCAACTATCGAAGATGGAAATGCCATAAACAATTGCACCTAAGCACATAAATGTACCAATTAATAAAACTCTCTCATAACCATTGAATTTGGGAAAACGAACATCGGAAATGGATTCAGAATGTCGAAATTAGCCTAGGAGGGATCCCGACCGAAACTTGAAAAAGTCAATAAAAAGTCAACGTTGATTGGTCAACGGGTCAGTCAAACAGGTCAAATAGGTTGGGTTGGATCCGATTAGGGTTTAGGGCTTTGGACTTAGGTTAGGGTTAGATTAGTGGGTTAAGGCCTAGTCAAATGGGATGTCAGGCCCAAATATTTGGGCCTAGGCTAAAAAGGGTTTTGGGTTTCTGGGTTCTAATTTAAAATGGGTTAAGCTTGGATTTGGGCTGGTTACTCAGCCCAAGGGTTTAGGCCTGTTCATTGGGTTGGCCCAACAACTGGGCTGAGCTCCTAATTGGGATGTGGGTCGTAACGGCCTAATTATTTCTCGGGCCGCCCGAACCACGAAGGAGAAGGCAGGAGAAGTCGCCGGGAATTCTCGAGCTTCGATGGAGCTCGAAACATAACCATTTTTAGTGTATAAACTATCAAAATGAAGCTAAGGAGAATGAGAATGAAGATTTACCAATACGAGGGCAAGCCGTGGTCGAAAAGCGGCCGGAAAACCTCTGCAACTCGCTGCCCAGTCATCAGGAAACTAGGAAATGCTTCCCCGGAGCTATCTCTACGTTCAAACATTCCAAGTTTCTCAAAAAAACAACTTAATCTAACCTATAACAACAACTAAAGAGGTCTAGGGTGCTTACCTTGGTAGGGAAAACAGAGAACTCGCCGGGAGTTCATCGGGGATAACCCAAAACAGTGAACTCCACCATTGCCGGAGCTCCACAGTCTGGGCCAGGGTCGAGACGGCAAGGTTTGGTGGTGTTGTCGTCGCCATTATTCCAGGTGTGGGTTTGTGGGCGTGTGTGTGGGTGGGTCACAGAGATGAGAGGGAGAGCTTGCAGAGAGGGAGAGGGTTCCGAGAATGAGAGACACGGGAGAGGTGAGGGAGAGAGGGCAATTGGGGCGGGGGACAAAAAATAGGGTGGGCCCTTGCGCACACCAAATAAGACCCAAAAAGCAAATTTTAAAAAAAATATATACATATATATACATATCCCACCTAAAGTGAAATTACCCTTTCAATCCAAAAAATTCGAGACGGGTTGTTACACACAATCCTGACCAACTAGTCTAAAGTCACATTTGAGATCCGAATTTTGCGACTTTTATTACATCGTGATTTTTTTGTTGGATATTACCACATGATTGTTCATATATATTGATTTGTCCAACAGTACATCTCTCTAGCAAAATTCCTTGTATATATATATAGGTTGGACATAGAGAATTTCTTTTAAATAAATATAATTTTATTAATTTTTTCCTTGGGAAATGTTTGAGATTAACCAAATTCCAAAGCCATCGAGTTTATCAAGTCCTCTATGGTTCTAACCCGCTTTGCTACACAACTCATGTCCAGCTTGTATAATCAATTATTTCAAGTACCATGAAGATGTCGACCAAAATAAGATATATTGTATATGTTGGAAAACTCAGCTCACATCCTTGTACTAGATTTGCATAAAACATTATAATATATAAGTTTTGACGGTAATTGCACGCTGCTGGAAAGGCCTCTGATTTCTGTAATCCAACACATGGATGCTTAGTAAAGACATTGGACAATGGACACACCACTGCAAACAATTCTTCACATTAGCATGCAAAAGAGAAATATTACAATCTAAAGAAAAGGGCTCTACTATTACTAGTCAAAGTGAATCAAGTGACTTGCAACAAGCGAAAAAAACTTCCGACGATGTCATGTAATTGATATATTGAGTTAATCATGTTAAGGGAGGTCAGCAAATCAAATAAGTTGTGTAACAAATGATTTTTGCTTTGATTTTGTTCTTGTTTCTTTTACATGACGTTATGTAAGAAAATTAACATGCACAAATAGTGCGTTATTGATTTGATATACCGTCATTGTATCATCTTTGTTATAAGCTTCTCTCCTATGATACGTACATATATATTCATGCATTGCAATTTAATATTGTCCACACTCCGCACCACATTGTTCTCCTTTGTTTGCTCTCTCGTGTTCTGATATTGCGAAACACCCTTCTCGTATCTGAAGGAGAAGCAAAAGGGGCAAATCATTTTAAAGCGAAAGAAAAGGGTTTTGCCTTCATTAAGTCTAATTACAAATCCTTATCTTCATATGCGAGAGATTTGACGAAAACACAATTCGATACATCAAACGTGACAGTACTAATTATTTGTATTACGATACTTTGTTACCAAACCGTGTTTCTAAAATCCAACTTAGAATAAATCATGCACAAGTTCCGATGAATGTGCATGTGCTTGGTCCGTTTCTCTGTAAAGTTCATGTGCTTCAGTGCATGGGCTACACGTCGAAATTTCAACTCTCTCCACGCAGGCATAGCAGCAATATATTTCATTTTCTTTTCTTTTTCTTCAGATTTGACCTGATCTAATTTGAGTTTGACCAAACTAGACCTTCATTTGCTTACTTAAACTATCAAACTTTTGATTTGTTATCTACTAAATTTACTAATTACTTGTATTGCAGAGATAAAACCAATCTGCTTAGTTTAATCCCATTGTCGATACAAAATTAAAGGCTCTTCTTTTATCTTTGAGATCTCTTTTGTTAGAAGCAAAACGTAGTGGACAAATCAGCCCAAGGGAGGTGACCTGTCATCTGTTCATTGTTCGATGCATATTAATCAAACTTGAATGCAAGCATTTCATTGAATTAATACTCAAAGGTAATTAAGTAACGTGAGAGAATAGTGTCTTCTTTTTACATTCATGTTTAAAAAAATTGTACGTTAGTAGTTTAGATCAGTTTATTAAGATAATGTGTTTGTCAAAGTTTAAATATCTCTTCCGATAAATTAGTGTCATATTCATTTTAATTTGTTTAGAGACTGAAAATAATGTGTATATATGTTGCATTCGAGTTCAAATCTTTCTCTTACAAATTAATCATTCATGCTAATTTATCAAAATAATGCGCTCGTGATCATGTCCCCCACCTCTTATATCAGAGTATAATATCCTCTCCTAAAGAAACTCAAAGGTGAAATAGACAAATACTTGACATACCTCAAGAAGCCCGAAGACTTGACATTTCATTTCCCACAGCCACCATCAAAATGGATCCACCGCCTCTCCCCACCACAATCACCACCACCGCAATTCCGGCAGCCACCAGCATGCAACTCAACTACCCCGACTCCGTCGACTCGTCCCCACGCTCCCGCAATGCTGACACCTGGGACGACCCCCTCCCTCAAGTCCCGGGCGCCAAGCACCGCCTCATGTGCAGCTACGGCGGCCACATCATTCCCCGCCCGCACGACAAGTCCCTCTGCTACGTCGGCGGAGAAACTCGCATGTTCGTCGCCGAGCGCAACTCCTCCCTCTCTGACCTCTGCTCCCGCCTCTCCCGAACCCTCCTCAACGGCCGCCCCTTCTCCCTCAAGTACCAGCTCCCCACCGAAGATCTCGATTCCCTCATCTCCGTCACCACCGACGAAGATCTCGACAACATGTTCGAAGAATACGACCGCACCTCCTCCGCCTCCCCCCTCAAGCCTTCCCGCCTCCGATTGTTTCTCTTCTTCGCGAAGCCGGAAACCGCCGCCTCGATGGGTGCTCTGCTCGACGACGCAAAGTCCGAGTCTTGGTTCGTCGACGCGCTGAACGGGTCGGGTTTTCCGAGGAACCTGTCGGATTCCGCCACCATGGATTACTTGCTGGCGGGGAGTGAGAATTCTTGCAATGATTTGGAGGCGCAAGGCGACTTCTTCGGAGGCAACAACAAACAGGACAACAGCAATGGTTTGATGAAAAATGTTAATAATGTGGTCGGACATGAAGTTCATTCGATCAATCAAGAGCCCACCTTTGCCGAGGACGGTACTTCCTCTTTCGGGTTGTCTTCCTCATCGACTTGCTTGTCGAATTTGCCTCCGATTCGGGTTCGAATGGACGAAACTGGTGCTAGGTTGATGCAGGGTGGTCAGAGGACCGTTGGGATCGAGGAGCAGTTTGCTCAGATGAGTACTAGTTATGCTGCTGTTGTTGCTGCTCCGCCGCCAATGGCGTCGAATTCGGGTGCTTTGCCGCCACCTGGTGCTCAGATGATGAATGTTTCTGGCGTTTCTGGAGAAAATACGAACAGGGTAGATGATGAGAGATCATCAGATCAGAGTATACCGGTTGGATTTCGTAAGCCTCCTCTGCCATTGCCGGTGCAGCCTCTGCAAGTTAATAAGGCTGGCGGGGGCGGAGGAGGTTATAGTTTGCCTTCACCGGATTCAGTTGCAAGGTATGTGCTTTCTCTGTGTGTCAAATATTTGCTTTCCGTAAAGGTGATAATTTTGCAAATGTGGGATAGGCCTGTGTGCCCGCCCTTTTCAGCTGACTTTGAATTCTTCGCGTATATTAGAATAGTTTAGAATATCGTTTATAAAAAAATAGATGATAGTTTTGATTTCAAAGTAATTGCCATGAGTATGAACTATGAAGAGATGTGCCTCTCTATATTTAGGTGTAGAGCTCGATGAGTGATTTTATTTTATACAAGTGATATTGGGAAGAGGGAAATCGAACTAGGGAACTCGGGGAAATCGGGATAACTGAGCTACGAGCGGCTTGCAGTTTTCTAATTTTTGCTTTTAGAGTTTGGAGATAATAGTTTGTGTAAATTGGGTTATATTGTTTGTCCACATTGTCCAGTGATAGTAGCATTGCATCCGCAAACTCTCTCTCCAAACCAATGTACTATCAAGAGCAGATTCAAGCTGCAAACAGGGACAACATCAGAGGTCCTGCTAGCCCGAATACACCCAGTGATGCTTCCGATCCGGGATCTCAAAACCAAGTTCAGCAAGTTCAGGATTCCGCGTACGCTATTCCTCAACAATCAGATCAGCAGCAGCAGCAACAACAACAACTACAGCAGCAGCAGCAGCAGCAGCAGCAACAACTACAACAGCAGCAGCAGCAGCAACAATATGTCCATGCCAGCACACATTATGTGCACCATCCTGCCGGAGGCCAAGTGCCAATGCAATCTTACTACACAATGTATGCACCGCCATCACAGCAACAACCTCATCACCAAATCGATCACCAGCAGTATCCAGTCTATTTGATGCCTGTTGCGCAGTCACAACAATCGTACAACATCCCTTTGCAACCTAACATGTCTGACACAACCGTGGTTGCCTCAAGCCGCTTAACATCCCCCAATCCTGGCCCTGCCGTTTACAAGGACAGTAATATCCCACCTGTTTATCCAACAAAGGCGGCTTCGCCTGAAATGTCTGCAAGTGTTTACAAAACGGCTGTGCCACAAACTCCAACATTAGTCCAAGTTCCTTCTAACCAATACCAGCAGCAATACCTGGGGTTCTCTCAAATGCATCACCATCCTTCTCAGTCCGTTGCCATGCCTCCGTCTGCAACCACTAACTACGCTTACGAATACGCCAATCCTCAACATGAACAAGTGTTCTACACACAGCATCAGGCCGCCCCATTGCCTCCTCAATACCAGTCTATGACTCCTGCAGCAGCGGCCGCAGCAGTGGCACTGTCAGAAGATTCGAAACAGCAGCTACCGGCATACTCAGCAGATCAGAACCACACAACCATAAGTCATTAGGCATGAATTACCTTAATATCATATTTGAGTTGCTCTACTTTCCTTTAATTGATGGCTATATTATTATAGACTTTGCTCATATGCATAGAATATGATATAATAAAGGGAATCGATTTTCTTCTTCTAAGTTTTATGAGTTATATATTAGAACTGCTGCCCTATGTTGTATGAATAATGAGATTCATGTCCGTGACTACTTGTAAAAGGGGCTTCTCTCCTCAAATGGGACGGACTTACATACACCTCTGGAATACGACTATGACGTCTCAGGTCAATAATACATCATAGCATTGTCTCATTAGCACGAAACAGTCGGGCTAGCATGGCAATTGAAGGAGGACCTACGTACACCTCTCAAACGCTAATGCAGCGTCACATATCAATAATACAATATCATGTCATTGTGTATCGTTAGTATGAACTGCTTGAAATGTATGCAAGTCCCTCTCCAGACAATTGGCAAAGAAGATGATCACTTTGGGGCTTCATTTTAATTCAACTAAATAGACAGCTGCTAATGTATGCAGAACATGTGGATATACATAAAGTCACATGGTCCCCGGCATGGGCGCCGCGCATGCATACATGTACAGGACTGACGCATGCAAGTTCGTGGTGTTGGTATATTGTAAAGAACATAAACTTTGACTATCATCGAGTAATATAGTAATTCCGAATTAAAACTCAAAACGTGTCGTATAAAATAGGAACTTAAACTTCATCTGCAATTACTGATCTGGTCCAAATAAAAACCAAGTACTTCACAACACTCCGAACCCAAAATTATCATCCCATCCAAAACCCGTATCCAACCAACGAAACTTGTCGTCGTTTCTCAGCAGTCAGCATACCCTTCTTCATACCCACGTGACTCTCCCTCTCCCTCTTCCCTCCCCTCAGTCGATCGTCTTCTCTTCTCCACCCAGCCATGACACGTCAACTCTAATATTCTCCAAACATCAGGGTAGGTATGTGCCGATCGATACCTAAAGATAACAAAATCATACTAGGATGCATGAGAACTAAAAACAATTAACCGACATAAATAAAACTTGTAAATTTAATTATAATGAATATGCAATTGTGGAACGTGTTCAGAGCATATAATTAATCCACGACACTAAAAATGAATAATATAAAATTGAATGAACAATGAGGTGGGTCCTACAATGAGAGGACTCGAAGATGCCGATGCGGGAGTGTCTTGACGTTGAGATTGTACGCCTCGATTCTAAGTTCTGAGGGGGACGCAAAACAAAACATGAGTGGACCAAGTTGACATATATATATATAAGTAATACTAAAACAGTTAATCTTTAGGGATGTTTTGATATAGCCCCTCATTTTTAAGCTTCTTAGACTAAACATCTGTTTGTTTTAACAATTTGATTAACCATTCTTTTACAATTTTGGTGTCATGTGTATCTTAATTTACCCATTTTGATGTACCTAAATTACATGACCTGCCATAGCTTTTAACAAATCA
>JAOTRO020000018.1:47883-58590 GCA_028566515.2 Pyracantha coccinea | reverse complement strand
CGCCAGCGTAGACATTGAGATTTTATCTCTCCAACACACCTAAGTCAAGACACCTTCGTTAAGACCATCTCCAACGATGTAGAACACATTACACCACTCATTTTTTAGAACTGCATCAGTGATTTGATTCTCCAACCTGGAGATACGTAGTAGTCCAATCCGGATTCATCACACCTCCTCCCAATCAACCACATTCACCCTTCGTTGGAGTTTATAGGTAATTCCGACTTATTATCACCTCCATCCGTGAATGTGCACAAATTTACTTCTAACAGTTAGGTTTCTACCCATACATCTTGGATTCGAAATCCCTCCTCATTTAAATTAATGTAATTTTTTTTTTTAACCCTCCACCTCCCCTTAGTAATAATAATTTGAAAAAAAATGTGAGGGAAACAAAATTTCCCCCCATGTCACCAAGTTCTCTTTTTGGGCCTATGTCTTGGATGCAGAGCCAATCATCTTTGGAAACTTTATTGTCCAATGTACAAGTCCATTGATTGTGCAGCCCATGAAATTACAGGGCTCCAAAGATTATATATTGGGTATTGCTAGTTTGCAGTTGGCTTTGAAGAAACAATACCTTGTAGTCACGTGATGACCGATATATAAAATAAAAAATTAACCAAACGACTTCAATTGCCATGGTAAACTCTTTTAAGCATTTAAGTGGGAGACTCTTGCAAGTAGTTTTATACTCTTTGGCCTTATTTGGCTTCTAGGATTTGATTGGATAACCCGATAAATTCAATTTAAGCTAATGGAAAAATAAAGATCAATTTCAAAATTTTATTCAAATTGAAAGTAGAAGATGGATCAGTATCGAGAAAACACGCGCAACAATGAAACTAGAGAGTTAGTCTGAATCACCTAGTACTTTCTGTGCACTTTCACCTTCATTTGGCACTGCACTCACTCTAAAAATCCATGTAAAAAGTGTGAAAATTACTTAACAAAACCAACAAAGCACACTTGGGTAGCAATATTTGGAGACATCAGAACCTGTAATGCTTTGCTCATCATTAGTATGAATGATAGTTGTCGAACAACATAATGTCAAATCACATGGCTCTTAACAACAAAGTAGAACTTAAAAAGTGCATATTTGAGTTAGGTCAAGTTGTGTGTTTGTTCCTTGATGCTCAAGTTTAAATCTCTCTTCCTGTAAATTAAAATATCGCATTGTTGAAAGGCAACAGAACTAAAACAATTCTTAATCGTCTTTCCCTCTACTAATTATATCTATCTAACCCACTTTGTGGGCGACCCCTTTTTATTATGTTGCTCAATCTTTACTTCACCCTCCGACCAAACAACCCCTTTTAAAATCTGAAATAATTCAAACCAGCCTACGACATGTCCTTTTCTTTTCTTTCTTTGTCCCAAGTTTACACTTTCAAGCATAACAGACACACAATAAGGAAAGCAATTTATATGGAATAAGTTATGGGAAAGCAATTTATATGGAACAAGTTCATCATCAATTGATATTTTTATCTACTAAAACAAAGATACGTGGTAAAAAACTTACACATATCATTATTTTATTGGAACAGGACGTTACAATGATGGTGAACTTGTTCCATAGAAGTTAATTCTCCACAATAAGGTCTCGAATTTTGGCTTAGTTGATTTTTTGATGGCTGGTGCAACCAACTTACATGGAACAAGTTCATCATTACATGGCATCTCCATCTACTAAAACAAAGACATGTAGCGAAAAACTTACACATCATTATTTTATTGAAACAGGACGTCACAATAACGGTGAACCTGTTCTATGGAAATTCTTCTCCACAATACGATCTCAAATTTTGGCTCAGTTGATGCTGGTGCAACTGCAACACTGTGCTGTGTGTTTTTATTACACTTCCATGCCTCAGAATACATGAATTCAATCTTTCTTGAATGTGTATGTTTATGGTGGTGGTATACTTGTTTTGTTTGGCCCAAAGAAGAAAATGCAACGCACGCGGTAGAAGATTATTCAATTCTCCCACATGATCTTAAATTTAATCCCCCTAATATCAACAAATGGATTATGATGCAACAAGTTTGTAGCTTCAGTGGTTATGATGCAACAAGTTTGTAGCTTCAGTACTTTTGGTTTTGTTAATGTTCATTGTTTGTTAATTATTCTTGTTTCATTCAATCTAAAATCTAAGAGAAAATAGCAGAAACGTACACAGACAAAAGAATAGTGCGAAGAGAAATGCTAGACAAACTCTTTCAAAGTGGGACTCTCCATAGACTCTATATTGCCTCACAGTTTAACGTAAACTTTCATGCCAACATTATAAAACATTGTGCCAAAAACATGAGGTAACAGAGAGTCTATAAAGATTTGACTTTTAAGAGAATATCCTTAGCATTTCTCCAGTATGCGAGAATCACTTCCATAAACATATAAATTGAGTCAATAGACCCATATATATTAGGGATCACCCCATAAAAATAATATTTGTGGTCCTTATACTCTGCAAATATCCATAAATTCTAGTAGTTTCTGCAAATATCCATAAATTCTAGTAGTTTAGTAATGCAGTAGGTGTAACTTAAGTGTATTTATATTGTGGTCCATCGTTTTTAGATGATGTAAACATCCTTTGATCCCAATCTTCACCAATAGGTGGTTCTTATGATGCTAGGTTTGCAGATAAACTTCTTAAATGCCATGCATTATGTTGGTTTAGTTCCCCCCGTGATGCTATTTTATTTTGAGATATACGAGTCATATATATAATACATGACAACAGCTGAAAGAAGCTTTTGAGCTACATCTTGTAGCACAATAATTAAGTTCTTAATGACATATTTAATTTGCCTCAATGTCCCCTTCTATAAGTTTTAAAAGGGTAGGGAAGGCTACCCTATGTACTTATAGAAGAGGTCTTAGCTTCTTTTTTGGTTTTTACAGAATGCCCACCAGGAGGGATTGCTAACAACGGAACTCAAACATGGACTTAGTCTAATAAAGAGAACGATCTTTACCAACTCAATCAACCCTCATTAGCATTATTACTTATCATTTTCCATTTGTTTGTAATGGAAGGAAACTCTCATGGAGACAGAGATTTGGATTTGACAGCCTGATTACGTTCGTCAAGCCATGCTTACAAAAGTATGGTATCCCTCTCTATTTTATTATAAAGTGTACATATATAGTCAACAATTTGAGGTTGAAATATTCGTATAGAATATCAGGTAATTTCCCAATTCCTTCACAAACAAGAAACCTTCCGTAAATTATAAAAAATAGAGAAAATGATTTAAAAGAAATTGTATTAGACTCCACAATGAAAGCTAGTTTTTCCTATCGTGGGTATTTATAACCAAAAAAGAAAAAAATAAAGTAACCCCAACAGCAAAAAGCTAAACAAACAGCTATAGGAAGGAAGGAGAGAATGAGTGAGGAGAATCATGTGAGATGAGCCACTCTCTCTCCCGCCGAATCAAAAAGCCATAAACTTTGTGCATATCCCAACAACCCAACCGCAACCCATCTTTTCTTTTCGTTTTCTAAGTGTGGATTCTAGCTCTCTGAGTATTGTCTTGGCTCCCAATGGCTTCAAGCGCTTCAAGGTTCATCAAGTGTGTGACTGTGGGAGATGGGGCTGTGGGGAAGACCTGTATGCTTATTTGCTACACCAGCAACAAGTTTCCCACTGTATGTTCTTTTCTGCCAAAAATATCCACCTGGGTCTCTCAAATTTGACTAATTTGTGTGACTTTTGGGTTTTTCGGATTACTATATGTGCTTTTTTTTGCGGTCAACAATTACTTTATGTGGTTATGCATCTGGGTTTGCAGCTTTTTTGGTTGTTTTCAAGATTTTAGTTCAGAAATCTCTCTCTCTCTAGACAAATTGCTTTGCTTTTTCTCCCTTTCCCTTTCCAAAATTTTATTTTGTTTTTTCAGTTGCTTTGCTTTTTCTCCCTTTCCCTTTCCAAAATTTGATTTCGTTTTTCAATTGTTTTTGTGTTGATCAGGACTATATACCAACTGTGTTTGACAACTTCAGTGCAAATGTGGTGGTTGAAGGCACCACTGTGAACTTAGGCTTATGGGACACTGCTGGTATGATATCTTTGAACTCTCTCCAACCCAAATTATAATTTCATCTTATACAATTATGTTCATTGTTCTAGTTTTTGTTTGTTTGTAAATTTTTGGGTTTTATCTAAACATAGTTTTGCCAAATTTAGCAAGTTTGTTGTCTTACATATCTGTTGCATTTATTTCACAGGGCAAGAGGATTACAATCGGTTGAGGCCATTGAGCTACAGAGGGGCAGATGTCTTTGTCTTGGCTTTCTCATTAGTTAGCCGTGCGAGCTATGAGAATGTATTGAAAAAGGTGCATTCACCCGAGATGTTTGGTTTATTCTTCCTTCTTTTTATTGTTAATCTGTCACTGTTGTGTTGTATTTATAATTTCTGACTCTCAAATTCTTGGTCAGTGGATCCCTGAACTCCAGCATTATGCTCCCGGAGTGCCGGTAGTACTTGCCGGCACCAAATTAGGTAAGCTCAATGCGAGTACTACTTTTCCAAACTCAGTCCGGAGTTAAACTTGGTTTCTGGTTACAGTTAGTTATGTTCATAATTCAAATTTTCCGTTATGTTTCTTCTGTCCAATGATTTGATGAGCTTAGAGTCCCGAAAGCTTCTGTGAGTGGGTAAAGTGATACTCTTATATATATGTGTATCAAAAATCTGACCTGTTCTAAGAGAAGAGTGAGATCCAAACATGTTGAACGGGAAAGAATGAGCATGCTATTGATACAACTGTCTTATTCGATCATGTATTGTCGCATAAACCTGCACATAGGATTTTATTTTGCACCGATGGTAATGCCGGGAAGCATTGAATTAACCGCACATGCAGATTGTATCGTTAATCATTTTAACTGGTAGGGGAATTTGGAGTCAGCAATATCATCTTCTGGAACTAAAGATTCGTTTGTAATTGATATGCAGATCTTCGAGAGGATAAGCACTATTTGGCTGATCACCCAGGATTGGTACCTGTGACCACTGCACAGGTGTAGTTTTAAGTAAAGATTGCTTTGTATATCGTGTAACAACGGGTAATATCACTGATTATTCTTCTAAATAAGCAGGGTGAGGAGCTGCGCAAACAGATTGGTGCTTCTTTTTATATAGAATGCAGCTCAAAAACCCAACAGGTATGAATAATATAGTACTTGCATTCTCATAGGCCAGTAAATTGTTCAGTTTATAAGGAGCCGCATAGTTTAAGGAGTTGCATGCTTCTCCAGATAAAACCAACCAATTTCACGTCAAATTAAAACGAGAAAATGTGCCGGCTTTTGGAAGATCAATAGAAAACAGATAATTGATTACCATGCAAGCATTTAGAAGATCCCAAACTTAGTAGCTGCGGATGTACAATTCACTAGTTTGGCTTTTAAACCAACTTCCAGATCCTATGGGGATGGGAGTGTACGTTTCTGTAGTCTCCTTTTCCTCAACCAAATACCAACTTCGATCGTATGGGGATGGGAGTGTTGGTTTTCAGAGTTTCCTTTTCCTCAACCAAATCGGTTGGTCAACCTTGAGATCGGTCTAAGAACGTCTTATGATCATAGTGCCAGTCTCCTGAAATCTTATGTCATTTGCTAAGTCCCTAAAGATTTCTTGGGCCTATGTATCGTATTTTTTCTGCAATGGATCTCTTCTATTCAGTGGTGCCTGTCTGGTCCTCCTGTTTTGACAAAAAAATGTCAAAGATTTGGAATCTTTGGATGCCTTCACTGTCCATGGTCCATGGTAGATTTCCTTAAATTTGTTCTCACTGCGTATTTCGTAACACTCTTGTGCCGTTTCAATTGCAGAATGTGAAAGCAGTTTTCGATGCTGCGATCAGGGTGGTTATCAAGCCGCCGCAGAAGCAGAAGGAAAAGAAGAAAAAGCAACCTCGAGGATGCCTAGTGTGAGTGTCTTCCTTTCGTTCTCGTCAATTTGGGTTTCGAGATTACAAATATGTCATATTCTGCGCTAATTTAGGGGTCACACGCTACGGATGATTTGATACGTCCTGTCATATACGTACTTTCTGTTTGTGTTCTTGGGAATAATACGGCCCTTAATCGAATTGCAGCAACATCCTTTGCGGGAGGAGGCTAGTGTGTCTCAAGTGAAAACTTTCCTCTTCCGTTCTGGTCGCGATTCGCGTCGTGCTAGTGCCGGTTAAAGCTTCCTTCACCATCAGGCTGTCGAGGATCCCGTGCATTTGGTTATGCACGGAATCCATCTGGACATACCGGCTTCTTTCGTTCTACTAATTTCGTATTACGCCATAGGTACCACGAAAACAGAATGCCATTTTAACACCGATAGTTTTTATTAAGCTCGGCCGTATGTTTGCAGATGCTACTTTATTTGTAAAGTTATTGTGTGCAAAAATGATGTATTTGGTTAGATGAAATTTCTCAAAGTCACTCGGTGAAATCCTTATGTCAATCATGCTTTACGAGACATTCTGCGTCGCTATTGGTACCATGCGTAATGGAGACCACGCGACACTCCATTTCCGAAATCCGGCGTAACCGCAAACATCAAACGATGAAGTTCCCGGAAACACTTGTACCGGAAAGAAAAGCTACAAGTTTGGTCGACAATTGAAATTTAAAGCAAATTACAAAACAACATCGAACTACATCAACTGAACCAACCCAAGGTTCCAAAATTTGTTGATCTGCTTGTATATGCGATCAAAGAGAAATAAACATAGAAGCTTCTGTTTTGAGCAGTCGAACACCGACAAATGGAGAGGTTTGGCAACGGTGAGGATGGTTTTCGCCTTTTCGGTTTATACCTAATGCATTGAAGACCAATAGGGGCACCAAAGATTGTGTATGGGAACCACAGTATGTTTTCTAACTGTTAGAATATCTACAAAGCGGAAACAAGATCGCGTCCACCTAACAAATTCAAGGAACAAACAGCTTGAAGAACCCATATATCTTTTAAGATTACAACTGATACATCAACGAGGAGGGGGTCGGAGACCATGAACAACATAAAATAACTCACTTACCGCCCATCCTCCGGAAGCACACAAGCTTAGATAATGACCTCGTGGGCGTTAGCAAATGCCCATCCTCAAAGCACTGGAAAATAAAGAGGGGTAAATATAAATATCTTAGGTTTGACATCGAATTCATTAATGAAGAAGTAAAGCAAAACACAAACTTTCAACTGTTCCGGGAAGGCAAGACGCGCAAAACCTAGTTCTTTTACATAATTCCAATTCTCTTTCACCAGTTCTGTTTTCCGGAGTCTTCCTATTTCTATTTCTCTTGAATACAATTGATAAAAAAACTGTATACAATGCAATGACGTTTTATTTTACAAATTTCCCAGTATTTCCAATGACAACAGGCCGCCATCAGTTTCTTTATTAATGTTATGAGACTAAATCAATCTATATTACAGAGGACGGTTAAAAGACATGTAAATTGACTAGTTCTGGAGCCGAACGACAAAATGAGAAAGATGATTGCAGAGAAACTCCCGGCTATGAAATCCTAAAACATTTTCTTTGGTAGGTCAAATGAGAATCAGCAACTTGAACCCTCAAATCAGGTTACCAGACCTTGAATACGGGAGGGAAAAATACATAATAGAAGACTTACAAGCTTTCACGAGTCGCCCAATTCTGCAATTAGACATGCCTATTTCCACGAGGACTGTCTGTAGGCATCCCTCCCTCCCTCGGGTTCCTTCCTTTTAAAGGTGCCACCTTGCATCTGGAACATCCTTGCTTGGTCCTCAGCCATGGCTTGTGAACTGGCAACAGATAGTTGCCGCGGGACAAGAGGTGATGTCACATCTCTCCCGTCTAAGTCTGGGCCTCCAGGCCCTGCATTGAGATCAAGCCCTTGTCTTCCCCACTTCCTACTGCTTTCACCGCTACTGTTATTGCTACCATCAGGAAGATTAACAACATAAGGCCTTGGGTAATTGGATGAAACCACTCCAGCAGGTCCTAACAGCTGGGAACGAACCCCAGGAAAAAGCCTCCCGGCAGATGATGAATCAAGATATGTTGCTGACCCGCCTGGAAAAGCGGCTGAGGGCAGAGGAAAATTGCTTCCAAAGGGAAAAACTGGATATGGAAATGAAGTAGAAGGATAGGGCACCGCTGGGGAAGGTGACAAAACCGACCCCACCCTGTACAGATCAGGGTTAAATGGGTTGCTACCACTAGGGGGGCCCAACATCGTCTGTGGTCCCCCAGTTGCAACAACTGGGAATGGCTGCTCTCCACGATCTGACATAATTGAAGGAATTGCAACTGCAGAATACGTATTGCCAGCAGGAAACCATGATGAGAAATTCCCTACTTCTGTATTGTTCATCCTAAAACCAGATACAGGTGGTTGAGATGGTATACTGCTCATGGCATGCTGACTAAACACTGCCGGTTCAGCACACAACTCATCAACAACAGGTCCGTTATTCAAATCAAAATCCCTACAAAGACTAACTTCTCCATTGACAGGTCCACTTGATTTTATTGATAGGATTTGGTTATCCATTCGATGACTATTGCTCAATGGATAATTGCCCATTTCAGAAGCCTCATCAACTTGATTCAAGTCAAGATCAAGACCTCCAGAGCTGTGAACGGGTGCAATACTCATCGATTGATCACCCGCAAAAGCTTTATTGTTTATTGTGTCAGCAATAGAAGATGTCTCTTGAGCAGAACTTTGAGAAGCCATATCCTCGAGAATTCTTTCATCAGGTACGTTCAAGTCAATGTCAAAAGCTGGGCGTCCTTTCTTGCTCGGTGTAGGCTCGGGAACTGAAATACTTGTACCCAGTGGAAATTCTTGAACTTTTCTGGGTTCAGCTGGGCGGAACGCGCTTGTAGCTGCTGATCCCCTCCAACCAACCTCCGCCCCTTTACTCTTCAACAGGTCATCTGGTGGAACACACGGCCCTTTTGCTGCAGCAGGAACTGAAACTGAAGCAGGAAGGCCACTAGACACAGAAGAAACAGCAAAAGGTACCGGGCTATTCAACCGAAGAGCAGTTGAGCATCCAGGTACTGTCAAGTTATTTGGCTCTGCATATTTCCCATCATCGGCATTAAAGCCTTCATTCAAATCAAACTCCACTTTTGCATCCACATCTGCTGCCCCTGCAGCAGACACAGAAGAAGCATCTGAAGTTGTAGACGTACATTCCTCAGCTTCTTCTGCTTCCATGTTGGTTAATTTAGAACTCTTCGGCCTCAAATATTCTTCTACTTCCTGCATGGGAATATCAGGTGACACCTTCATAATACCAGGTTGAACAACTTGATCATTAGTTTCTTTAGTTTTCATATTCTCCTCTACATCTTCACCGGTATTATCAATAACAGCGGAACTAGAGCCACCTATAGCTCGACTCCCAGGAGTTGTAAGATCATGATTTTCTGTTTTCAAAGTGCCAGCACCATTACTTTCTGAATCAATTCTGGGATTTTCAGTCTGATTACAATAACTCGGGCCATCCTTTTCATCAGTTGTTTCAGCCTTCAGTTCACTGACTTTTTCTGAGATCAAACCTTTACGAAAACTAGAAGAAAGCAGCACTTCTTCACAGGTTCCATTCACTAACTCAGAATGCTTCTTTAAACTAGATGGTTTCTCCTCCGTATGTACACTCCCTTCATAACTTGAAGTTTTTATCATACCATCAACATCAAACTCTGGGTGCAAGGAAGGTTCTTCAATGGCTTCATTCCCCACTGCTACCCTCGAACTAACATCACTGACCTTATTTTCTGAAATGACATCAGCACTCACTCCACCAACCACCTTTTTTTCTTGAAGGGGTACTCCTTCACCGTCCATAGCTTTCTCAACTGTACTAGGAGGGGAAGCAGTAAAAGAAGCTAGCGTAACTTCCATAGATTTTTCTTTGCTTTCTGGGGTAGGTTCAGCAGAATGATGAAAACTTCTACTTGAAGAGCATAGATTCCCAGTGTCCTCTGCTACAGAAGACTGTTCAGGCAGGGAAGAAAAAGGTTGGACAACCCCATTCTTAGCCCCAGAAGTAGTGAATGCAACACCATGGTTCTCACATTCATCATCAGCGACATCATTAGACTGACTTTCATTTCGAGCAAGCTCATCAACAGGAGGTGATTTGACTCTGGGATCAGTGCCTTTGCAGAGATACTCAGAAACCGGGGTAGACCTTTGAGGAGAATCAGTTGGGGATTCAGATTTAGACATCTCTCCAGCAACACTAGCAAGCAGATTCATACCAAGCTCATCTCCAGCTGACAAAGAGGCATTACCTTCAGAATACTTCGCACAGCTTTCAATTAATGCATGTATAGAGCTGAAAGAAGCATCCTGCAAATTCCCCGACTTTTCGTTCCCAGATGACGAGGAAGCAGCTTTTGGGACTTCGGCAATCTTCTTAGAGTTGTCACCGGGCCTATCATGCTCTTCATCAGTAACAGCAGCCGGGGATCCATCACCCTCATCCGATCCAGTCAGTACATCCTTGAAATCATTACTTTGCCATGACTCATTGTTCACATCTGAGGCAACAGTGGCTCGATAAGCATCAACCTTTTGCATGGGAGAAGCAGCTCTGCTAATAGTATTTAAAGGATCTTCAGACGAACCTCCACTGCCACTTTGTGCAGGACTGCGACCACAATTTGGAATCTTAA
>JAOTRO020000018.1:18260-42788 GCA_028566515.2 Pyracantha coccinea | reverse complement strand
CCCAGACAACAAGTCCCGATCTAATTGAAGGTCAGATCCAACAACAAGTCCCGATTTCGAGCCGGCTTTCGATCTGTTTCAGAGAGATAAAGTCGTAGAGAAAGAGCCAGACGGCAAAAGGGAAAGGTCTACTTGGTAGAGAGAGCAAAGCTGCAGAGTCTCGGGCAGGCGGGTAGATCGGGCAGACCGGGCAGAGTGAAGTGTTAACCTCACCCGCGAGTGATATGACAAAAACAATGTGCCCCTATTTTTTTAAGAATTAGAATATGTGACTGGACTGGATTCACTTGCAGGGACTCAGAACCCTGGCTGGGATTTGTGTTTGACCGTTTTGTCCCCATTTGACTTTTGATTTTTTCGGGATTTCTAGGGGCATCTCCGGGTCATTGAATACTTGTGACTTAAACTTTCTGTATTTTTTTTTTTATCATTTTAAAAGGAATCAGCTAATGGTTTTGCCATCACAAACTATTTTGAAGGCCGATGAGATTTACAGTGGTATTTCAGCCTTTTTCTGGGCATCAAACGTGACGTGTGGAATACGGACTTGGAATTCGTCTCTAATCACTAGACCACCCCGTGGTGATTTTTTTTGTATTTTAATTAAACTGTTGCTTTTTATATTTTTATTCGTAAACACCGGCGTTATTTAGGTTTTGAGAGAGTATAATTTATCGAACGAGTACATTATTGTCGTGATTTTTGTGTTCACTAATACATTATTACATTAACAAAGGATAATGCATTAATAAAGCAAAACGTCAAATGCTGGTTAACTCGTTTTGTATAAGTTTTTTCAATACATGGTAAAGCGTGGTGTGAGATGATGGTATTGGATGGGGTCAAGTGAAGCCGTCAAGGGAGGGGTAAGAGGGTAATTTGGGGTGGCGGGGGGTTAGTAACTGCAATTCCCACGAGGGAGAGTATGATGGAGAAGTTAAGGTTGTCTTGGGTTGTTCCAACACATAACTAAAAGCAAGGTGGGAAGTGGTGGGTGATGTAAATGTTTCTGTCTCTGCCATGAATATATTTATTCTTTTTTTATTCTTTTTTTTTTTTGTCTATATAAATCATGTGGTCTTTGTACCTACCTGCCCCATTTTTTTCTTCTTTTGAACATACCTATCTGCCTTTTGGGGTTTCATAAATAAACAAATAGAAATTAAAGGTAGTTTTTATTTTGTATTATTTTTTGCTAAGTCAATAACTTGTTTTGATGGTTTGCGATGAAGTTTGGACCCAGTAATTTTGGTGCCAAAAACGAATTCGAACCATATTATTACGAGTTTATTGTGAGACTAAGTCTTTCTCCTTAATGTAGATAATATTGCTTGTTAAAAAAGAGAGCATTTAAGTAGAATTAGCTGGTTAGGTCACTATCATTAAAGGTTAAAGAGCCTTGTTTTTTTGTGAAAACGTTCTATCTGAATTTTTGAATTTTTTTCTCAAACTCTACTTTTTTCGCATCATAAAGCACAAATTCCGTTTCTCTATTCTTATGTGGTAGGAGTCACGTTGACAAAGTAGCTGAGTTGGAGACGTGAGTCACGTTGTTGGGTCGAAGGATTGAATTAAATAGAAGTTCAACTTTAGATACGTATATTTATATTTAAAATTTGAGTCGAATCAAAGTATGTCCAGCTCTTGATGAAGCTCCGCCCCTAGTGTTTATGATTTAGCGAACACAAAAGTTTATGTCACTTTTCACTCACCATTAGATCAAAATCCAATCATTAGTATTTATTCCAAAAGAATTAGTCTTTTGAACATAGTTTATGCACCTTGTGGTTGTGGGTATAATCTCATGGCCATACAGATTACACACACACACACCATAAGATTTTGGTAACAAGTGCTTTGGAATATGTGAAAAAATATAGATGGTTGGAGATGCATGGAATATTAGGTTGGTGGAGAGAATGGAGGGAATAAAAATAAGAAATCGATTTAAAATTGAAGTGAATAAATAAGAGAGTATGCAATCACCATCATTTGTTTGGCATATAAATGATGCATCTAATTTATCTCGCTAAGTGGGATTGGCTGTATGAAACCGAGCGCAATGCCTCCTAGCCCCTAGTATGTAGAAACCATGCATTCTAATTTATTCTAGAATATGGTATTATGAAATACCATATTAGGCATGAAGTCTTGGCTCATAGACTCCTAGTATGTAGAAACAAGTAGATTTTGAAGTAATCAGAACGCAACTGGAAGAAATAGTATTGATTATTTGCAAACAAAGGCCACAAATTTGTCATTTGTCGTGAGACGGTCTCAAAACGCAATGACAAAACCATCATAGATTCAACAACATATTACAAGTTGTTTCTACAGTTATAGTATCGAATCATTATAAGTTCTAGTCCTACAAGAAGAAAATGAAGGCAGCATCGGCATTGCACTGGCATATCCAATACACGGTTGACTCCAGAGATTGATAGGTTATCACAGAGAATTTATCATCCTCTTCATCTCAGCAGACCTCCTGGGATCTGGTTCTTCGATTGCTCTCTCAGTGAGAACATGCTTGATACGACACATTGACTTCCTCACCTGAATTTCACGATGACATCAGTACTACGAGAAGAAAAAAAACTTGGCCAGAACAACAAAGTAGATTCTAAATGGTTATAGTTCCCATTGTCTGATATTTTTCTTTTGTGGAATCACGCTGAAGCAACCAATTAAAACAAAACTGTAAAAGAACATTTGCTATCCAGCAGTTTGAAGACATACTTCACATTGTATGTAAGCGGCATCATGCCAGCATATAAAACAAATAAATATCTAATCTAATAGACCAATACTCAAATGTAGAGAATCCAACAAAAAGAAAGAGTCTGCTGCAACATGGTTCGAGCACAGGTGTTGCTTATTGACTTCTCAAAGTTTCAGACATTCATATAAAACTGAGTAGCCAGGTAATGACACTGGTTTTGCAAGTAAAAAATATGGATATAACCGAACATACCGAACAAATAGATGAATATAGTGAGAAAGTCAGAAGTAGGAGTTGCAAAAGAAGGAAAGGCACCAGTTTTCGTGCAAAAAACAAGTTTGGAAAACTTCCCAAGTATTAATACAAGTACATAAAAAATAGTTAAAAGAAAGGGTCATACTTTGGGAAGGCGCTCAGGATTGGGAAACCGGAGATTCTGGGCATGAAGCATCTGGCGTTGAGTCATCAGCATGTTTTTCTCCTTAAGCAGAACATACCATAACTTATTGAGATCATCCCAAGACTTCAGACGCAATTCAGCTGCCTTCCAACTTCGACCTGACAGCAAGGGAAGTATCAAAAAGAGAATCTTCAGTGAAGTAATTCAGATTACATCCAAAAGTGTCGTACAAATGCATTGCACAAAGTGACATGAGAAAATCAAAAGAATGAAAAGATGGAGGTAAGAAGAGAAAAAACACTTCACATAATTAGCATGGAATCGACTACATTCCAATTTAATAGGGAATAACCAATAATATGTAAAGTAATGCTTAAACTTTATAATTGTGCTAGGATTTCTGCGCATAATTTGCAAAACAACGATACACTTAAAAGATGCAGCTGGGCACCCCATGATTATCCAAAAACATCTATTTCCAATGTGAGTTTAATAACATGAAAACTCATAAGGGAAGCATAAACTCTCTCCATTGCTTAACTAACAGCATTTTCGTACATGAAATCAGTATAATAATTCGATTCTGAAAACACAATATAATTTCGTATTTGCTATTCGAATAAGATACATGAACAAAAGCAGCTCTTTCTACAGAAAGATGAAAACTTGGGTACCAATGGAATTTTTCCAAATGTACATGGGTAATTAACATCCAGAAACAATGGAAATGAAAACAACGTACCGTAGACAACTGGCTTTTCTTCCTCTTGGCTTCTATCTTTCTCAAAGAACTCCTCAAGAGGGTTGTACTCCCTCGACCTAGCCGCCGAAGCCGCAGCAGAAGTTTCCGATTTGGCTGCAGAAAAGAGTGTTCTCCTGAAATACCTGGCCACCTGGATCATCGTGCTCAGATATCTGCATAAGAGTGCAAAGGACATCAGAAAACCAAATGGACGAAAACACTACGACCATTTCACGCTGAAATCCCAACACAAACACAAAGAAAACTTCATTGGGTATATTTCTTTGGGGCATTTTCGCAAACACCTAGAGTGCTCTACAAATTAGTGGATGACACAGAACATGCATCCAACCAGTTAACGGAAACTGTGAAACAATATAGATGATGAGAAAACAGTAGTAGGAGGAAAACCCAGAAACTACTTACTTGCGGAGGTTGACGGCGGCGTTGTTGGGGTCCTGATTTCGGGTCGTGGTGGATGGAGGCTGAGGACTCGGGACCGAAGGGAACTCTGGCTATGGCAATTTCAGAGGCTTTCTCTTCGTTTGGGCTTTACCGGGTGATTGGGTTTAATATGAAAGCCATTACGCGGCCCATTGTATTAAAACCAGACTTCACAATTGAAGGCCCAATTAGTAGACCAAAACCAAACAACTAAGCCCATTAACCAAACAAAAGAATATGAAACTTGTCCAAAATGGTCTTGAGCTATTGGGTGGTTGCCTAAATGCTCTACAACCAAGCCTATCTTGAATATTTCCCCTCATTGGTTCAATTTTATTTTTGGTATATAATTATTGTTTTAATATAATGATATATTTATGATAAAGTAGGATGATCTAGGTTAAGTCAGACAATATGTCAGCCATAAAATTTGATATCGGACCTAAATTTTTTCAATTCTAAGTGAAAATGAGTACCACTATATTGCAGCGCTAAACTTCTGGTATAATTATTAGTTCCAAGTTTTGGGTGATTATTTTTATTAAGGCAAGTCTAGACTTAAAATATCCTAATATGCCAGTAAGAAACTCAAGCTTTAGTGCAAGAAGCGGAACACTGCTCTAACTAATTAGCTTTAACTCATATCTACTTTGGCAGACTAAACTATTACCACCTTAGATAGGGGAAAAACTCTCCCTAAATCAAAGATCCCATGTGGCAAGCATTTATTTGACGACTGATTCTAGTAGAAATATGTCTTAACCTTATCAAGTGTTCATTAAAAGTAGTGCAAAACACGCTTTAACAAAGATTATATAATTCATTGTGTTTCGGATGCAAATTATTGGTATGTGGCGAATCTCACGCAAACTTTATCAGATACGGCGCATAAAAGAATTGTTGTGTTGCCTTGGAAAAAAAAAAATTGTTGTCGATCTCTGTCATTGTCGTAAATCACAACTCAAATGCATAACAGTTTTCAATTCCTTTTTCTACCTTGTGGTTCTAATCTAAAGCGAAACAGATACAGCAACCACTAACCCCTCTTTCGATCAAAAGGGTGGGAAAGGAAGGCAATAAAGGGTGTATTTTTGCTCACCACCATCAAGCGGTAATAATGCTCATCATAGTATGTATCATCGTTAAATAAGTTTAAATTTAAAATTTGTATCTTTCCACTACACAGAACGATTACAAATAAAATAATAAGTATCACCTTTATTAAGTGGTCTTTCTCGATCAAAAGGGTGGGAAAGGAAGGCAATAAAAGGTGCATTTTTTGCTCATCACCGCCAAGCGGTAATAATGCTCATCATAATATGTATTATCGTTAAATAAATTTAAATTTAAAATTTATATTTTTTCACTATACAGAACGATAACAAATAAAATAATAAATATCACCTTTACTTAACTGGTGAGCAAAAATATTTCAAAAAGTGAGAGAGAGAGAGAGAGAGAGCGCGCGCGCGAAACAACTCTCTTTATTCCCTTTTTACTATTAAAAGGCCTGATAACACTTTCTATCATGCATGTGGTCCCCTGCACTGCATGGTGCTAGGGTTTGGTGATATATGAGTATCCCCCAAAGAACTCTGATGGCGACACCCACGTTCTGTCCCTTGTTTTCTTCTTCTTTCATGCACCTGTCTTTCTTTTTTTCCTTTTTCCCCTCTCCCCTCCTAGTTTTGTGTTGATAGTTACACTTATACTTCCGTAGATTTCTATCATTTTTCTTATACAATTGATACAAAAGGAGGAAAAATCAAACATAAGATCTCATATGTAAGTAGTGTAAATTTAGCTTGATGCAGTCCAAAAGATGTCAAGAGAAGTCTCGCATCAGAGATAATACAACAATAACTTGAGATTTTTAAGGATATGATCCATTGTTAATTTCATCAAGCCTTTTTGAGGTTAAATCGAACATCTGAAGTCAATTAGGCTTGATACTACACAAGGTATTCATATAAGCAAGGGGTCGGTATTCTCTTGGTGCATATATGTTCAAACTTAATAACGAACACTTACATAACCAACTGAATTACAAATCTTTTACATATCTTCGTCATTACAATACTATGGTTTAGCCAAGATTGTCCCATTTTCTCAAATCTTAAAGGTTAAGATGGGTTTGAATCCATTTTTAAAGGCTTCTACCAATATGATTTCGACATGTCCTCCTTCGCTTTACATATAAGTTGATGGGGGAAATCTACAACATTACAAAGACAAAGACAAACTTAATCTCCTAAGGAAATGTCAAATTACAATTGATGGTTAATGTAACAATCTGAAGTCTTATATCAAATTTTATATTTCTCCAACTGAGTTGTCAAATATTATTTTATTATTTAAATAAAGCTTTAAATAGTTGTAATTATTAAAAAAAAGGGGTAAATTATTGTTTATACTCTTAAGTTTGGATGTTATTGCAACCTTATACAACATCTTTAAAACATTTCAATCTCATACATTACTTATTATTTTATTTTAATATCATACATTCGTTAAATTTTCTGTTAGTTTACAGTTAAATAATGGCGTGGATATTATAGGGCTCAAATGCATCTTATCATCCAATCATGCTTCGCCAAGTGGCCACTAAGTTAAAAAAATTGTATGACAAGTTAAAAAAATTGTATGACAAATCTGTGCCTTCTGAAGCATATTACCCAGAAGAAAAATAGCTAGGTTTTGTCTGCAAGTTGTTCCTCCGTTGCCGAACTCCCGAAGATGCCGTCACACAAGTCTTTCATGATCAACAAGAACCCTTTGTAGTTTAATTGCATTTCAAGTATTGGGTTGGACCAATTTTTGGAAAAAAGGGTGAACCAATCAAATTGGGAACTTCCCTGCTAAACCGCGATCTTCGATGCCGGCAGCTCCTACAGCCGTGTCCACGACTCCTGCTTCTACCACAACCACCAGATCCCAAGCACCACCAGCCTCACCGACCTGTGGTGGTCTGGAACCGCGCACACCATCGTCATCACATACCGTCCGTACAAGCTGAGGGCGCTGACGGCCAGAAACGTCATCGAGGCGGCGAAGACGACGGACCCTCTGTCACCCCAAAAAAACTCAGTTTCGTCGGCGGCCGGAGATCTCGGAAAATTGTAGACTCGCAGGATGAACTTTATCACTGCTTAGAGAGATTTGAATTTGGATTTGGCGGCAGAAAGATGATGGGTTTTGGGTTGGTTTGGGGAAATTTTTGCAGAGAGGATTTAGATTTGGATTTGGATTTGCTGGGTTTTGTTTCAAGCCATGGTGCTCTAGGGATTTGCAACGTTTGGTCCATGGCGAGGAAGGGATGAAGGGTGCATGGAGGGAGGAAGTTGCGTGGAGATTGAGGGATGAAAGATGCAGGGAGGGAGGGGATGAAGATTATAGGGTGTGAGGCCCACTATTTTTCCCTCTTAGAATTTTATTTTTATTTTTTTCTTTCCTAGAATTAAATTTATAAAAATATTTTGTCCTATGTGGCATATTACTGACTGCCATGTCAGCTAAAGAGTGGGATCTGTAATTGTCACATCACCACTTAACGGTTAAACTAATAGAAAAGTTAACGGATGTATGACATTGAAATAAAATTATAGTTGATGTATGAAATTGAAATGTTTTAAAGATATTGTATGAGATTGCAATAGTACCTAAACATAAGGGTGTAGATTGTAATTTACCCTTAAAAAAATGTTGAAACAAAATTTTTATTGGTTGAAGTGCAAGTGGAATAAGGGATCCACCATTAAAATGAATTAAAAATAAATTTGATGTTGATGTCAAATTTGACTTCAAATCACAAGGCCTTCAAATGCAGTCAGCAAATAACACTTCGGTTTGAGAGACTTTTGATGTCAAATATGCACAGTGGCATTCCACCTAGGAATTTGATATCTCCTTTGGAGATGCTCTTACTCAGTTGCTGTATTATACGAGTAGAATTCTCTTCCTTTCAAATTTTCCTCCCTTCAAGTCTCTTTCTATTTAAACGGTTGCGATTAAGCCACATTAGTATCTTGTGTTAACTTCTTTATAAAGAGAAGAAAAAAAGTAGACCGAATGAATGAAATTTGAAAAGAAGAGAATCCTACTTCGTGTTATATACATTCCCAAAGATTTTTCTTTTTTTTTTAATATATTCCCAAAGTTCAATTTCTTTTCTATCATTATTTTCCTTTTTCCACCTTCTCAAGTGAACTATTTATAATTTTTTTTCAGATATTGACAAAATTGGTCTATGTGTCAATTAATTATGTTCACTAATCTTTCCAGTACGGCAAAACTAAAGGCTTAAAGCTATCATGTGGGTACAGAAAATTTGAGGTAATATAATGATTCATCCCAACTTTTTTTAATTACGATGCAAATTTTGATTTAACAACTAACCTTTCCTTAATCTTCGCTATCATGGTACCAACATCACATTACATAATGACTTCCTTAATCCTTCCTTAATCTTCACCATCACTTGAATTTTGAGCTTGACACTGAATAAGGTATTGTATAAGCTATATCGATAATTTGAACTCGACACGTTTCTCATTTTTTCAATGTTGTTGATGATAGTACGTAAATACAGGACATATTTATGCAGCACATGATTTGCTATATCCCAAAAAATAGTTATGTTAACGAATAATATGAAGTGAATAGTGCCAAAAGGACAAATAGCACCTTCAAACAAAACAATTAGTGTTTTGAGGGTGGGGGAAGGGGGGTCGCATTGGTAGGTCACACCGATTTATTTTTGTATATTTTGACTTCCAAATAGATCCCTCTATATTTTCTACATTTCATCTTGGTAACATTTGAGTTATATTTCACCCCCAAAGAAGCAAAAACGCACAACAGTATGGTACATTTGGTCTGCAGATGTAAAAATCTGCATACGTCGTAAATGTGGATGGAAGTTTTGGTTTGAATGGACTTCCCTGTATGGACAAAGTCAAGGAAAGTGGCTCGGTGGAGAGGCACACAATTTCAAGAATTTCTATTCAATCCTCCAACATCACATATCACAATTCCTATATAATGGCATATTAGCTCACAAATGTAACACAAGCAATAGAAGAAGAAGATACACTAGCTATTGTTTCCACTGCCTTTGTAATTTCAGTTTGATAATGATAGAGACAACTGCTACTATCCTGAAGACATAGGCACACTTGCCGAACCTCTTAAACATTATGTTTTGTTTAATTTAGGTTCTACTGCACACATATCGTTGATTCAACAACATTATCTATATTATATATCAACTCTATATGTGTTACATTTACAATGACTTCAGTAATTGATCAACTTGATTGTAACAGCAACTCTTGTTTTATTTATTTATTTAATTTTGGATTTTTTTTGGCTGAAGCCTGAGGTATCCTACACCGTGAAGAAAATGATTAATTTTCAGTGGGGTCAAGAAACGTTAAAGGCATTTTAGCTCACTCTTGGCCACAATCAAATTGTACAAGTCCTCCCAAAGCTTTCAACCAGGGAATCATCCGTGTTTTTGCTAACTTCGTGCCTCAAATCCAACACCAGAAATAAACCTGACTTGAAATTCTACAACATTTCTACTAGACTACTTGCCATGATTTATTTAATTTTGGTATATTTAGTACAACACGTTGAATTGTATACTCATTTCTCTCTATCTTCTCAACGGAGGGAAATAGAGGAACGCAAGTATACAGACTACGACATGGGAGTTCTGCAAAATAAAAATAAAAATATGGACTTGTGACACAAGACAGAAATTTAGAGAAAGAAAAAGGGTTTATGTGTGCCACTAATCTCTGGGTTTGATTGATAAACAAGAAATACAATAGGAATTAAAGAAATGGAAGAGTAAAAAGGGGTTTGACTTCAGTAATCTTATCTACCAAGTACGCCGATTTTTTAAACAATTTTTACCATTTGATTGTTTAAGTCAATCCTCGTTAGGCTCGTTTGGATGTGTTTTTAAAATGATTGAAAGCGTTTTTAGAGAAAATATTTTTGGGTTCCAAAAGCACTTTAAATGCTTTCTAGAAGAAGCACCAGTTATGTGCTTCTTTCAAGAAGCTTCAAGAAGCACTTTAAGTGTTTTTCCAGGATTTACTAGCATTTTTACTAAGGATTGTTTTTAAAAATATTTTCACCAAAAACGCTTTTAGTCATTTTAAACACACATCCAAACGTTGGGACTATTAAAGAAAAATTGTTGTAAAAAGAGTAGGAAAGGATAATAAATTAGGAAGAAGAGAATTTGTCGACCGTCCTTTCTTTCACCATTGGTTCATGCTTTGGGTGCGAAAATATTCAGAGTATGATTTTCTCCCATTCTATTTAAATGATTATGATTAAACCACATTAATATCTTATTGTGAATTTTTATATAGAGAAAAAGATTTTTTTAAAAATATGAGAGGAGGAGAGAAATGAAGATGGTACATGCGATCATTTTGTTTCAAATGACCAAAATACCCCTATTTATTTCTGGTGACCAACCGAACAATATATATATATATATATTTTTTTTTTTGAACAAACAAAACAATATTTTCTTGATTGCAAATTTTTATTCCGTTTAAATCAGGTACACTTCAGTGTACTTAAAGCTTTCATTAAGTTAGTTAATTGAGTGTGCTCTCTTGCATTTAAATTTAAATTTCGTCTCCAACAAAAGTTTGAATTTCATCTTATACTTTTCGAATAATTAAATGTAGTATTATTATTTGTATCAAGTTAATCACACTTCAACTCTTTATTTAGCTGGACAGTTAATTCTAATAAGTGACATCAAATCTCAAACGAGGAATCTTCGCATAAAAAATAAGATAAATACAACTACTTATGAATAAGTTAAGATACACAATGTTACAATTACTAAACACAAGTTTTTTTCAACAAAAAGAAGTCCAATACTTTATCTCAAATTATTTAGGGTTTGTTGAAACAACTTTTAAAATGACTGAAAGCGCTTTAGAAAAAATATTTTTAGCTTCCAAAAACACTTAAAGTGTTTCATGCCCTTACACTTAATGACTTAGGCATTCTAAAAACAATAACATACTTTTTAAGAATGTACTCGTATTTTTACTAAATATTAGTTTTGAAAATATTTTCACAAAAAAACCTTTCAACTATTTTAAGTACACTTTCAAACGAGCCCTTACACTTATTGACTTAAGCATTGAATAAATTCAATTTTAAACGGTTTCCTCACCATAAAAAAATTTCAATTATTTTCGTTACATTTAATAACAGAAAATTTGTTTTCCAAATATTTTGTAGCTTATGAATTTTCATTCACTTTTTACAATTTAAGGGGTAATAACGTCTTTCAATAAAATCATCAAATTTGGGGGTGTCGGTAAGTTGGTTATTGATATTTATTGCCAAGACTGGAAGAGGCATCTTTATCTGACACAACGCGAACTCAAACGGTGGCGTTTTGTCCTCACTCAGTGAAATTGATTCAGTGCTTTCAGGCCCTGACATATATCATTTCGTTTCAACCATGGCGCTTTGCCTTTCAACAGGTAAGCTCCTCTGGCTTTTTGCACAGGTGAACCGGACTCAGAAGCAGAAACAACCTAACAAACCGACGCTGAAAAAAATTGAGATTCTACCGTAAACTAATGGGCAATATGAAAAATAATTTAATTTCTTATAAGCTCTTATAAGATTTTTATTTTTATTTTTTTATAGATGTGAGACTCTTTTAGCTTCACATTCTTATACAAATTTCCGAAAAATAACACTCGCAAGCTCCTTTGGCTTTTTGCACAGCTGAACCACACTCAGAAGTAGAAACAACCTAACAAACCGACATTGAAATAAATTGAGATTCTACTGTAAACTAATGGGCAATACAAAAAATAATTCAATTTCTTATAAGCTCTTATAAGATTTTTATTTTTATTTTTTATCGATGTGAGACTCTTTTAGCTTCACGTTTTTACACAAATTTCCAAAAAATAACACTCAAAACATAAATAAAATTTTAATTAAAGAAAAACAATAATAATGAGTTACCTTAATTAAGTATTGAATATGTAATTCATAGAAGTCGAATTTTCGGTGCAGGCTATTAGTTTTGCTTATTTTCCCTGCTTATGTAATGTTGTTGCACCCCATCTTGCGAAGTTTAATTCGTCTATTAATGATGAGTTAGTTTGGTTCGAGGATCCTCATAATGTTATACAGGGCGTCTTCCTCCAAGATTTCTTATGATTCCGAGTTTTACATATTAATGCAAGCTGTCGTATTTCCTCTAAAAACTCGCCATTCATAAAAGTTGTGGCTTATAAAATGTATATAAATAAGTATTCAACTCAAATAAGGCCATCTCTAACCGAACGATGGCCAGGGGGCTCGTTTTAGCCCTCTGACCCTACAAGATATTAATATTTTAATGAACACTACAAGACCATATTTGTCTCCATCTCTAATGAAGGCCACAGAGCCATAGGGCTCGTTTTAGCCCTGTCACAAAAAACCGTCTCCAACCGAGGACCAAAAGGCCATAGGGCCAAACATAATTTATTATTTGTATTTAAAAAATAAAACTTGTATATTTCAAGTCAAATGTGAGAGGTTTTATTTACAGTATAAAAAAAGGGGGAAGTGGGTGGGAGAGTCCCACATCGGTTATGGTAGAGGAAGTAGAAAAAGAAAAAAGAAAAAAAGAAGTGGGTGGGAGAGTCCCACATGGGCTGTAAGAGAGGAAGTATAAAAAAAGAAAAGAAAAAGGAATTGGGTGTGAGTCCCGCATCGTCTATGGGAGAGATTTGAGCAAGCACTAAAGCCTATAAAAAGAACACCCCAAACATTCAACTAGACATACTCTGTCGGGCTATTATTAAATATTTTTAAAAAAAATTTGGCCCAAATATATATTTTTTTTTCTAATAACGATAACTGATGTCAGCTAGCCATTGGTTTCAAATTTATGGCCCGACCTAGGGCTAGCTGGTTGGCTCCTTTGTGCCAGCTGGTTAGCCTTTTGGCCTCCCAGATTGGAGACAGTTTTAGAGCTATTTTTGGCCTTCTGGTCCTCTAGACCATTCGGTTGGAGATGGTCTTATGAGGCTAAGCTCAAGCGACCCCAACTCTCTCCGTAGATAAAATCGTTTGTTCAGGAAAAAAAAAACTAATATCCCACTGTATAAGGAAAAAACACATCAAACAACTAAGAAGATAAATTCAGAAATTAATAACATGTAATTTAAATTATTATTGAATTTAGGGAATGTAGGTTAGAATTTTATATCCACGTCCGAATCTTTGGTAATAGGTTTCCGAACGCTTCTCGAATTGCCATAGGAGCGTTGACGTCATAAATGAAATTTCGGAGTCAGTCCGACTCAGCAGAGACTAGACAGACGAATAACTAATTGAAGAACGGAAAGGGATCCTCCGGATCACTTCCACCCTAATTATTTTCATTAAACATGGACCTTTAAAATTTAATCCAACGGCGAAAGTTATTATAACTTTTAAAATGAACCCGTGTTTTTAGCTATTAGATTAAATTTCAAAAACCCAGATTATTTGATAATTAAGTAGAAGGGATCGGAGAAGATCCCTTTCCATAAAGAAGGAATGATGAAAAGCACTGCCGGCAGACGTTAACAAAAACCCAGACACTGTAACAATTAAGAAGAAGATGAAATCAGTGCCATCAACTTTAACGCTGCTATTTTTCTTTGTTTCAGGTACATATATAACTGACTTCATGTTCATGGAAGTTCATCATCCATCCGTCCATCCATCCATCAATAATGCAAAATCAAGATACATACATTAGCTTTACTGTATATTTTACCAAATTCATATAATCATTGCGTGTATATATGTTACTAATTGATGGACGATGTTTTCCCTTATTTAATTATGTCATCTGAGTTCTTCTTCTTGTTTGGAATCGGAATTGGAATAGCGATAACAATATTAGCATTAGCATTAGGAGACGATGACGTTGTGATTGGCATCGACCTTGGAAGTAACTATGCTTGTGTGGGAGTGTACATCAACAACAACAACAGCAACAGTGGTCGTGTAGAGATCATACCGAATGAACAGGGCAATACAGCCACACCCTCATGGGTTGCATTCACTGATGATGATGATGATACCGACCCTTTAATTGGTGAGGCTGCAAAGGATCAAGCGTCTCTCAACGCACAACGCACTATATTCCATGTCAAGCGGCTTATTGGAAGAAAGTAGGGAAATATATCTTGCTTTTAAATATCTATCTATCCATATTCATCATATATAGAAATTTGAATCTGTGTACTGTTATCAACCGAGTTTAATTTATTAGTTGTGTTGGTACGTACGCTAGGTGTGATGATCCGGAAGTTCAGAGAGATATTAACTTGTTACCGTATAAGGTTGTGAACAAGGATGGAAAGCCTTGTATTCAGGTCAAAGTTAGAAACAAAACAAAGGTGTTTAGTCCTGAAGAAATCAGTGCTATGATATTGGCTAAGTTGAAGGAAAACGCTGAGGCGTATCTGGGGAAGAAGATTAAACACGCTGTCGTCACCGTTCCAGGTATATATATAATGCACTAAAGTAATGGTCTAATTAATTAACATCTCATTCGTGTTCTGCGTTTGACACACGGACCAAGTTATGATTGGATTAATGCATACATTCAATGAAAATTACTTCTTGGATGGTACATGCAGGAATAAGAAAAACATATATGATGATGATGATGAATATGATATATAGCTTGGATTCGTTGGTGTAATATTGGTGCTTGTTGTAGCTTATTTCACAGATGCGCAGAGGCAGGCTACTACGAGTGCAAGCAACATTGCCGGGCTCAATGTTGTTAAGATACTGGATGAGCCTACGGCTGCAGCGATTGCCTATGGCCTAGACAACAAAGAACAGAAGAACATATTGGTTTATCATGTCGGTGGTGGTGGTGGTGGTAAAATTGATGATGTTAACATCTTGACCATCAATAATGGTGTGTTCGAGCTCAAGGGCGCTACAAGTACTGGAGACAGCCACGTGAGAGGTAAAGACAGCTTCGGAGTCCTCAGAATGATGGGTTCTTTCATCAAATTATTCAAGAGGAAGTACTACAACAACAACAACAAGAAGGAGAAGATTAAGGCTCTTGAGCCAATTAAAAAGGCTTTAGAAGATGCTGGCATTAATAAAACATATATTCATGAGATTGTGCTTGTTGGAGGGACTGTCGAATTCCTAAGGTGCAACAGTTGTTGAAGGACTTCTTCAACGGGAAAGAGCCGAAGAAAAAGGGTATCAATCCTATTGAGGCTGTTGCTTTTGGTGCAGCAGTTGAGGGTGAAGTCCTCTTCAGACTCAGAGAATGAGAAGGTGGGGATGAAACCAAATTTAAAGGTATCGTCGTTTCACTTGTATTTGCTTATTTAATTAGGGTTTGATGATATATACCTAACAATTTTTTTTGCTACTTTGCTTCCAGATCAACTTTTCGATAATACTGATCCTTTTCGTCTCCTTATCAACATGAATGTTGGTTTGATGACCAAATTGGTTAGCAAGGGTGCCATCTTTACTCCAATTAACGAGTCTCGGACCTTGAGCACTTATCAGACCCGAAAACCCTAGTATCCATCAAGGTATAACTTGTTGCATGCATTTTAAGCAGTAAGTATATGTCTTCTGTAAAAGGAAAATGGAAAAGATTAACTTATACATGCGCATATTTGAAAATTAAATTATCAAGTGTTTGAAGGTGAAAGAAGCTTCAGAAAGAATTACCACGAACTATTTAGAATTGCACCTCTTCGAAGGTAGTTAGAAACCAACGAGACTAGTTATTTTTATTTATTTATTCTGCCTCTTCGTTTCGATTAGTACTTGGTGTCTAAGTTAGCATGCATGTACTAGTAGTGAAAATTGAGAGAGGCTTTATATATTTACTAAAAGCTGCTTTGAATCTGTACGTAGCTGGGGAGTGCATGAAAGTATAAAGAGCTCTACGCAGGCCGATGCAAATGGCACCCAAAATATGAGAGCAGAGGAGAACAAGGTCGGAAAGGCTAAGAGGTCTCTGCTTATCCCAATCGGGATAGTGAGGAAGGAGCCGGGGGAACTTGCTGGGACGAAGAGTTGTCGAAAACAATGTATGCCAGGTTCAAGCTTCAGAACTACATATCAGCATGAGGTCCGCCTTCAAGCTGATCGATAAGATGGACTTGTATGACATGATAAATTATGACTGCAAACTTATAGAAGCTCTTGAGTGGTTGCTGCATGACAGCCAAATTATGAATGCAGGGGGTGATTTTGATAAGAAGCTGATGGAGGTGGCTCGAGTGTGCTTTCAAGTTATAAAGCAATTTGTAGAGAAGAGCGGTGGAACTTCTTCTCCTACTCTATAGTGTTCAAGCAGCAGTCACCATGGGCAAGCCATTGGAGCGTCCGATGACAAAACCTGCAGCAGCCTGAGACTGTACAACAGACCCACCAAAATTAATCTTGTGCATATGACCATTGATGGTAGTAGTAGCCTGAGATCGTCCTGAATTTGAGGAGAGCCTTACTTAACTTTGAAACCTCCTCATCACTGGTATAAACCCTAAATCAATCAGTCACTAGTAATACTCCAAACTTTCAAGAAAATTAAGCTGCAATTAATAAACAGATGTCCATCATACTTCTCTTCACTCTTATAAAAAAGGGCAAAAAGGGTCAGTGATTGGCCAAAATCTGTGTAATCTACGTCTCGTTGGAGTCTGCCTCTGATAAGAAGCCAGCAAAGTTTTGCACTTGTTTGTGGAATTAGGAGTTTCCACATTTTGTTAACATCCTAAGTCTATGAACACGATCAAGCATGAGAATTTCAAGACACAACTTAAGTTGCAATTGCTTTTGAGGGTAATTAAGCATTCTTTCCCAGGGCAGTGGCTAAATCTTGGCTGAAAACCAATAACATTAAATGACATTAGATTTCAATAGCAAGAAGTGAAGACTTGTTTTTTTTTTCAATCATAAAAACCATTAATTGGAGCAGGTCCTAGGCACCTTAGAGAAACTAGTTCTAGGTTCTGTTAAACTACAAAGAGATCTACTCATTTGGCCTCGACAATTCCAAACCACGAGCTTCATTATTTATTAATTAAACCCTAAACCTCTTACACTCTTAACAGATATATATTTTCCAAGAAATATTGCACCCAAGACATTTGCAATGAATATGATACGTTAACTCATTGACGCAGTTAGTTTGGACTATGATTACAGACATTTTAAAGGCGAGGTTTCTAAGGCCCCAAGTAACAAACCAATGAACCATACAAGCCTCTATATAAATATGGTAATAGCACAAAATCTTTATAAAAAAGGAAAGGAATTCAAAGAGCACTTATCAGCAGCAATATGAAAGCATGGGTACATACCTTTAACCCTTCTTGCAAGAAAATTGCTTGATCACACTCAACGGTCACCGTAGGACTCATTTGGAGGATTGCAGGCGAAAAACTCAAGATTGATCATCTTGATGCTACAAACTTGCTTCCATCTAATAAACCTTGAGGATTATCACAATGGATCCAGTAGATTCAAATCTGAATATGCAGACCCAATAAATTCCATTTTCTAAAATTTGCACATCTTAAAACACTAGCTATTTCACTTTATTTCTAATTGGTCTTGACTCTTAACCCCCCAGCATCACTTCCCACCCCCTCCTATTTTCTTGATGCCAATTAGTCTAATTTGATTCCTTATCACAATTTGATAGCAATCCAGAAATAAATAGTAAGAAGAATTTGCAAGCCGCCTATTTCATTAGTATCAAACAAAAGAAAATCAACATTTTCCATGTTCAGCTAAGGTCAAGTGTTGAAAATCAAATACTAGTTAAAGCACCTGAACCACTGAAAAAAAAGAAGCCGTCTTCTGCATATATATGTGACTTTTCGAATCCCCTTTTCAAAATCTTGGTGGCGGCTTGTATGGCTTTATACGAGATAACACGCTTATGCAGGAAATGCAACACAAGGCGGTCAGTAAAGCTAGGACGAAGAACTAAGTCAAGAGCTTCGATGCCCATGCCCATCCTTGGACAATTGCAAATCATAAACAAGATTCAAATTTCAGCTTCAAGAAACTACAATATTCACTCCATATTAAAGTGTCTTGAAAACAAAAATAACTACCATTGGTGATGCAGAGGGATTGCCATTGACAAGGGAAATGTATGAATCATGAAAAAATAATGTATTGGAATATGAACTCAAACTAAAAAACTATCAATGGTAGAGCATACCAAAATTTGGATCTTTTAATAATATCAAGAACTATCAACAGTAGATGATCCTACTATAGCTGTTGACTTGGAAATCAGACGATTTGCGTTTGAGCACTGGAGTCTGCAGAGAAACTCTGAACACTACTATTTCATTAAACTAAATTTTTCGGTTTATTCTATTTAGTACAAACTTCTAGTTACGAGAATAAAAGACAATTCACAGATGCAGGAGTAAATACGAGGTTAATGAAACATGAACAAGTGCTCTAAATGGAAGCAACATCTAACAACATTTATCCAAATGATGCTTATGCACAAACCTCAGCTAAAAGAAACAGTGAAATAGCAAAAGAAACAATCTACATTATATCAACAAGTGGAATTTGTACCTCTCTGGTAAGAAACCATTTATCAGTCTCACAGTATCCATTACTTCAGAATTTTTGACCTAGAAGCTTTTGTAATTCACAAATTTCAAATGTTCTCTCATGTCAAGACTATCTACATAAGATTATCAAACGTTACTATTGTGATCGTTTCTTCCACTTCTTCCACTTCTACCACATGTCTGCTCTCATCTGCTTCCAAGTCAAAGCCGGGCACGCACATGTAGGATCCCATTTGCATCAACCTCAAAGATCACATTAATCCTGCTCTCTGGCACCCTGAAAGAGATATTAAAGCCATTTTCAACCTATAATTTCATTTTTTTCAATTGCCAGACACCAAATTTACCAAAACTAATATACAAACCAGTCACTGTCAAAGTGATTTCTTCTGCTTACCTAAATGAAGGTGCAGTTCCAGATATACGTAACCTTGCAAGCTCACGACAATCCTTCATCCCAATTTGTTTACATTCATAGACCTGTTAATTTTCATACATATGTTGGTTAAAACAGTTCACGTCACACTGCACACACTTTTTTGAACAAGTAAAATACCAACCACACCAACAAAATGTGCACGCATCTGTTCTGACACATACCGGGATGGATATGCTGTTTTCAATGGCATAGAAGATCCAATGTTTCTGAGTAGGAATAATGGTGTTCCTGGGAATCATTGGCGCGGACAATTCAGCTGCTCTAACACCGAGAGTGAAAGAAGCAACATCTAGCAAACGAAGGTCTGTAAATGAAATAAAAATTGATAAGCAAATGTTAATTAGTTCACCACAAAAACAAAAACAATCCCAAGGGAAAATGGAAAATACTTTTGGTTTCATATCCACCTTCTCCACTGAGGACTCCGCCCAAAACAGCAGCACCAAAGGCCACATCTTCATCAGAGTTGATACCTTTATACAGTCGTTTCCCATCAAACATCTTCTTCAACGATTCTTGCACCAGCGGAATTCTACTACTCCCTCCAACCACAACAACATCATCAATTTCCACTTTCTTGAGGCCGGAATTTTCTAAGGCCTCTTCCACTAACCCCATGGTCCTCTTAATTGATATTTTAACCAACTTTTCATACATTTCACTTGTCAATGGCAACCCCTCTGCATCACCAATGGTAGTTAATGCTTTCTTGATCCTCTCACATTCCTCCGTAGTCTTGACATCGTTTCCAACATTAGGGAAGTAGCTTTTCTTGATCAAGTGGTTCATGGGTTTCCGGTTAAAATCCACACCTCCCAAGTGGGCATCTCCACTCGAAGACATCGCCCTAACCTCGAACTTGTCACCATGAATCCGCAGGATGCTGACATCAAACGAACCGCCACCAATGTGATAAACAACAATATTCTTCGAAGCCCTTCCATTGGCAGTGTTAGCGTTTTGATTTTTCGTCTCGGTGTCGTCAACTTTCTGCAGCTTGTTGACACCAAAGTCGGTGACATTAGAGCCTGCATATGGTACAAGAACGTATGAAAAATGACCCATCACCACTCCCATCACCAGCATAAGGAGAAGTTGCAGAAATGCCATTTTTGCGGTCAAACACAAGAATTTTTTTTTGGGTTTTCCTTTTCCTCTCCCTGCTTGGAAAGTGGAAAGACATTATTTTTCTGAATATTTTGCGTTCTTCTGCACATTCAAGAAAAAAGTAGACTCTTTGTTTTATACAGATAGCAAAGAAATCAAAGTTATCAGCAGCATGCTAGTTAAGCTGATAGTTCCACAACTCATCTTGTTGTTCCCTGTGTTCCTCAACCATATCGATCACCGCAAGTTTAATGCGATTCCATACTGCTCTCACTTTCTGCAATTTCTTAAGTATGTCATCTTTGTCTGCATTTGGGTTATCCTCGAGCCCTTGCAGACTCTTCTTCAATGTTTTCTCCATCTTCACCTCGTAGTGTGAAGGGATCTCATCCATGATCTTGCCAGCCATGGATCTCCTAATACTCTGTGCTATGCTTTCGAGCTGTCTCCTGGGACTCAAAGGCCATCCACTGTCAAGGTGGAAGCTGAAATCATTCCATACTGCTTCGAACCTTTTCATCTTCGCGTCAAAATCGAGTATCGGATAGCCACTGCAGGCTCTCCTCTAGCGTGCTTCCAGTCTTCTTTGCAAAATAAGACCCGATATCATCTGCAAGGCCATTATTAATCTTGCTCCCCCTTTCATCTAGGGAGACATGGAGCTCTTCCACGGCTTCTAAGCTTTCGCTCACTCTGTCATCGGCCTCTGCAAATTCCTCAGCTTCCTTCAACATCCTCTCCACATCGTCCATGCCAAGGCGCTCTTTGTCATTGGTAATCCATTGTGTCTGAAACTTACTTGTGGCATTGTCCTCTGCTTTCACATGAAGGATGCCTTTGGCATCAACTTCAATAATCACTTCAATCTTCGGAACTTTTCTGCAAGAGATATTTCAATATGTCATTCTTATGTTCTATTGCCAAATCCAAAGCAAACAAAGAACACTAATGATTCTAATTCTAATTACCTTGGAGCATGTGCAATTCCATATACATTGAACCTTCCAACTTGAAGACAATCTTTTGCCAAAATTCTTTCACCTCCATACACCTGATAGTATAATTATGAAACAAATGGTTAGTTTCACAGAAAGAAACTCCCATCTACTTATTACAGGAATATATAATACTTATTACCGGAATGTACCTTAACAGATACTGCGGTTTGATTATCCTTATGAGTGGTGACAAAAATAGATGTCCTAGTTGGGATAGGAGTGTTCCTTAGAATCAGTTTTTCGACCACGCCTACACTTGCTTCATAACCAAGACTCAAGGGAGTAGTATCAAGGAAAAGAATGTCTGCAAATGAAAGAAATGTTTGTGTTAAATGCTCTGATATGATGACAATAGTAGACTGAAACCAAACAATATATGTGCTCTAATAACAAACGAAACAGTACGCTTACTGTCCAAAAGAGACTCAATCTTCACTGGAACCTGCTTCTGGGTACTCTATACTTTCCTAGCTCTGTCGCATTCGGTACAAAGCTTCACAAGAACGTTATCATGCTTGCTAATATCTTTGTTGTATTTCCTCTTGATCAGCTTGATGAAATACTCCAGCATTCTGTGGTCAAAGTCCTTCCACTCTCCAATTGTACCCTTTACCTCAAACACTCCATTATTAGAGCTCAAGATGCTAACCAAAAAAGTACCACCACCAAGATCATTAACCATTATGCTCTTGTCTTGGTCTGTTTTTACAGCATAGGCTATAGCTGCTACACTAGGCTCATTGACTATCCTGACCACATTGAGCCCAGCAATGGTGCCTGCGTCCTTAGTAGCTTGCCTCTGTGTATCATTGAAAAAAGCTACACCAAGCAGCAGTGAAAAGCAACCCATCAGCCTCAATACAAGATCATTTATATGCACTTCAAATCATGAGAACAAAAATATCCTCAACGAACATGTAAGTTGTAATATCTATGATATACTATCAATGCGAGTGTAAGATGAGAAGGACCAGTCACAGGTCACAGGATTAATGGATCTAATGCATAGAGGAAAACAAAATTCTTGAAGAAATAACATGTAAACACTGAATATAAACACCTTTCAAATTTATGGCACTTGACTGTCTTCATGGGTATCAAATTTGATTACCACTTCAACGCCATTGTACATGTACCCAATGTACACAACACCTTCCAAAAGGAAGAAATCTTTTCTGTGAAAGATGCATCTTCCCAAGTGCTAGATGCATCATTTCAAATGTACATGGTAATTGAGTGAGATACCACATGAATATTTAGAAACAGCATGCTGTGATATCCAGCCTACTCGGAAGGGCATAATATCACAGAGACACAAATCATGTGAAAGGACTACGGTGTACAACCATCAAAGAAATTTTCTTGATTTAAAAGAAACAAAATGTTCTGGGCTTCATTACTTGCTTAAAAGATAACCATATAATCTGAGAGTTTTTACATTTAATCACCATAGCACATTAATAAGTCATTGGCTTTCTAGTAAGAAAGTCTCGTGCAAAAAATAAGGTCAACGATTTATAGTACAACAACCAAGCCTTATCCCAAAGCGCTCGACCATGGAGGCAATCTATGTCATATGAAGATTGATGGAATAAGTTAAACCACAGAATGCAGGCAGCAGGCTTGTGTGAATTTAATCATATGTATCAGTTTGGCTAAGTATGCATACAACTGATTCATGAAAACTCATTTTTCAGCCAGTATATAAAACAAAACAACCGAATGCGTAAACACCCTTGTTTTGTTCCTAGCCTGAACCTGAATATAAGGCTTCTCGTCCTTGTTCACAACCTTGTATGGCAAAAACTTGATCTCTCTCTGAACCTCTGGATCATTAAACCTAATGTACCCAAATTGAACACAAAATTTGTAATCGAAATTTCTTGCAAATTTCAACTGTTGAGTCGAATCGAACAAGGGAGTTCTCTTACCTTCTCCCAATAAGCCGTTTGACATTGAAAATTGTGCGCTCCGGGTTGGAAGACGCTTGATTCTGGGCAGCCTCTCCAATTAGACGCTCCGTATCAGTGAAGGCAACCCAGGAGGTTGTCATTCTATTTCCATGATCACTACGGTTCCATTCTTGTACACTCCCACGCGAGAATTGCTTGTTCCGAGATCGATTCCGACTACAGTCCCGAGCCCAGGACCACCTACTGCCATTCCAAGCAACAATTCAAATCTTGATAACAGAATTCAAATCTTGGGATTAAACCTGAGTAACAGTATCGATTTCTTTTCTTACAGAATTGTATAAATTGAACTCAAATCTTGATTCATTCGATGGAATTTGGTACCTGAAACAAGAAGAAACAGCAGCAGCGCTGTACTACTCTTCATCTTCGTCGCCACCATTTCCTCTCTCTGTGTTTCTTCGAGTCTCTTCGATTCTTGGCGCGCTCTTCTTTGAAACTGTAATGTGAAACTGAATTCACCACCACCACAATCCGTCCAAAATTTCACCCCAAAACCACCAAATTGGAACTCTAGGTGCCTGGGGAATTGAATGGCGACCTTGCATGTGGTATTGAACCCTGGAGGGTGGAGAACTTGAGCTTTTGTTCTAGGTGCAATTTTCTCGCTGAATCTGAGTAGAAACTCGTCGAGTTTGAGCTCGATTTAAGTTGAGATCGATTCAAAGCAAACCCAAGTATTCTTTCCTAGCTTTATATGTGATTTTTGAATTGAAATTCGAGAGTTTTTACCCGTGCGTAAGGGTGGTTCGGGTCTGGAATTTTATTGAATTGAAATTCGAAACAAACCACACTTCCAAATGAATTTAATTAAGTTACAAACCAAAAGCAAAATGTTAAGTTTACGTTCATCCCCTTCGGCCCCTTCCTCTTGTTGATAGTTGAGCCCTTCCTCTTGTTGATGGTTGACCCTTTCCTCTCGTTGTAGTTGCTCTTGAAATGGGTGCTTGCGGATAAACAAGAAGAATTGTTAATATGTACTGCTGTGAAAGAAAAGCAATTGCAACACATGCAAAAATTAGAAATTAAAAACAAGAACCTAGCAGCTATGCAAGTTA
>JAOTRO020000017.1:6367740-6383153 GCA_028566515.2 Pyracantha coccinea | reverse complement strand
TTGTGTTATAACTACTAAAATTATAGTGTAACATTTTGCATCCCGCTTCGCTCCTGTCATTAACAAAGGTTATTTATCTAACTTTTGCCTATTTATAACAGTGTCAAAATTCAATTTCTTTTTGTTGAAATGTTTTACAACATAATGTGAAATTAATTGAAAAGAAGATAAGACAAAAAGTTTGCATCTAATCTCTATAAAAATATTAATATGACTTAATCGTAACCGTTCAACTAGAATGAGAGAGGAGAAAGAAAAGAAAAAAAAAAATGAGAGAATCATATTCTTAGGTGCCACTGCATAACACCCCCAATCCTCATACATTCACCTTTTCCTCTTTTCACAATCATTTAATCCAATCACTTGTCATCCGGCAACGCTCGCTCTATGTTTTACAGATTCAGATACCAAGATAGAGTAAATTGAACGAACGCAAACTCACTGATCATCTTCACCAACTCATCGCCAATTTCGGCCTCTTCAACGGGTACCGGCAAAGTACCCGTTGCAAACATGAAAACGGTGAAGGTTTTGTAACGTTTTCTTCTGCATTTCCAGCTTAGGAAGGATATTATGGTTTAAAATTAAGCAAAACATTCATTACACAAACACAAAGAATGTTCAACTGCATTCAACTTGTTGTACGATTTATATAGAATTGACAATCTTATTAAGAAACAAAACCTAATAGAGATCAAAAACAGATACTTCAAAAGCAGCTCAGGATAATCTGTTTTCTACTTATTCAGCATATAGACGCATTCCACATGGTTGCCAGAAGAAATCAAACCCCGCCCCCGCACACACTTGATTATGCGCTTGCACCCGAAGCCCCTGCCTGTTCCTTAGCCTGTTGCCTAGCCTCTTCTCGCATTACTGCTCTTACATATATTTCATAGCAGCCGCCTGATAAACATCATAAACACATGAGTATTTGGAACACTGTAATACAGGACTCTAATTCCTTGATATATCCAATTTGTATAACCACATAAATACACATACAGAATTACATTGACCAATACAAGGCACAAACACAATATTAAAAGTCATAATTAAAAGGACGTCCATTATTGCCTTCTATCAAGAAATGCACCCAATCAAGTGTTTTCGACCTATCTTATAAACACATAGTGGTGCTATCAACACAACCCTTTTTACCTCCCATACACCCTTCTCAATTTCCGGCCATCAAACGGAATGAATTGAAGAAAATCAAAGTACAGATATTAACAAGGAATGTGTGGGAAGTAAAAATGGATGTGCGGATAGCACTACCCTAAACAACTATGGAATGGTTGGAGTATAGAACACAAGTTAATTTGTTAAAATACAAAACAGATTTCAACAATTCAGAACACCTAATATCGTTCTCTAATCAGATCTTAATGATCCTGATTGCTATTTTCCCTTGTTTGTCATGGTACTTTCACAGATGGAAAAAGTAATTTTATTTTTCTCAACGAATATAAGAAACAACAGATTCTACCCATAGTTTGAAGGTGGATGTCATTATAAGTCTGTGAATGTGCATCTGTGAATACAAACACACTTTGCAACACTAAAAAAGGTGGTGAGGGAAGCAGGAAAATGAACCCGTCTAGCTTGCGACTCATCCTTAAGGGGCATATTCCAAGCTTAAGCTATAAGAGGCTAAAACAACTGTAACCCCAACCCCTTCTTTTGTCAATTGTCATAGCCTTACTGCGGACTTTACTAATCAGACAATAAATGCAATCAAATCAATTGATCATATAGTATAAACATGGAAAAGGTAAATAATCTGACACTCAACCTCATAATCAAACGGTTTCTTCCTGGTGAAACCGCGGCTTCCTGTCTAACACATCCCCGAAACCATAAAAAATTATCTAAGAAATCTCAAAAATGTACTGTAACTAGAACCTAATTTAGGAAAGCCAGAGGAGTGCGTAATGGCTACGTCTTATCAAAAGTATCAAGGTAAATTAAGCTTGTGCATGGCAACTAATACACCATCTGATTAAATCTCAAGCCAAATAATTGCGTACCGGCAACAATAACAATGGTAAGAACATCTCCAAGTCTTTTAACTAGAGCCACGCCCTTCTTATGCGACTTGAACCTTTTTAAAGACGGGTCCGGTGCCAAGAGCTGCAAATTTAAACAACTCAGTCCAGCCCAAATGCACAATTGAACCAGTGAAATCAAATAAACACATTCACCCGGCTGCTAACAAACATCAAAATCAAATAAATAAACAAAATTTGCACAAATAAATCTAAAGCTAAAATCTTTAAGCTGTATGCTCAAATGGGTTTGCTACCCAACTATCAAAAATGCTAAACTCTAAGTTTCATGGCCGATCCTCAGATACAAGATGAAATAAAAAGCTGCCCCAAACGAATCAAAATCCGAACAATCCTGTATAGCTGAACAAATTTAGAGAGAGAAAGATCGAGACTCACAGCTTTCTCGCGAGGCCCTGGCTCGACGTGGAACTGGCGGCGCGATTGGGAAAGCGAATCGTTCTGCCCCCTCTGATTGTTAAACCGAGATAGTTAGGGAAAGAGGAATACTGAACCAAATCAAAACTACGGCGTTACAGATCGAACGTATGAGACAGAGAGAGAGCACCTGTGAGTGGGATTGGAAATGGGAAGCGACGGAATTGCGGAGCAGGAACGCCATAGTCAATAACTGGAGCTTGAAGCGGTAGCTACCTAATACTCCCCACAAAGACTCGAGCTTTTGCAATCAGGGCGATTTTTTGTGATTTTCATTTTTCTATTCTACCCCCATACTTTGCCATATTTATTTTAGTACCCTCATAGTCATATCTATCTCGCTGTTTTTTTATTTTTTATTTATTTATATTGAGAGCAATAGAACTCACTGTTTGAAACAGCGGGTTTGGGGCTACTTTCCCTTCGAGCCACGTGTCATGTTTATGGGTGGAGGACAGACTGCCACGTATACATGGTAGTTATGAACCAGGGCAGTCCAAGCAAACTAACTTTGAATCTTTTGGTTCCAAAATTTCAATCCCGATAGCTTTGGATTTGATCACAGAAAGAAGAAGAAGAAGAAATGGCAATGAGGGCAGCTGCTTCAGCATGTAAAATTGGAGGAAGGCAAAGAAACCCTTCTCTCTCTTCAGTTCCTCTCTCTCTCCAACAACTCAAGCTCCATCAAATTCAACCCCAAAGATTCATATCAGCTCCTCCTATTAACCAACCTGGTGAGTTGCGACTGATTTATCCTATTTACCGATCTCACTGACACTAAACTGACAATAAGCCGCACACGGTTTAGAGCTCCTCTATTGTCTGTTTAGTAGAGATTTTTGTTTCGCAATGCCATTCTCATTTAATTCTTGTTTTCCTAGCGATCATAGTTTGATATGTTCGTATAAATTTTTTCGTTATGTGTATTTGATCGAGTTATTTATGCATATGTGTCAACTTGTGATTGGTAGGAGGTAGCCGAACGATGTCCGGGGTTATTGGGTTTAGTCTGTTCTTGTTGGTTTGGTTATATATGAGACCAAGGAGTCAAGAAGAATTTTTTATGGTTTGCAAATAGTTCAGTTTATGATGCATATGTATGTATGTATGTATGTATGTATGTATGTATGTATTTGTAGGGTTTAAGTCTTCCGTAAGGGCTATAAGTGGGGCAGCTGCAGATCCTTTAACTCCAAAGAAAGAAAATGATCAAGAACAAACACCTCAGAATTGGAAGATTAAAATGCTCTTTGACGGGGATTGCCCCTTATGCATGCGAGAGGTCGATCCTTACCTTCAAACACCCGTCTATATATCCCTGTTGTGACTTTTCTGTTTATAATGTAATTAGCGTTTGTTTGATGAGTTTCGTACGGATGAAGCTACAAAGTCCTTTTGTTCTTGATGGTTTCGAGTGTTGAAGTTTGCGTTATATTGGCAGGTGGACATGCTGAGAGAGAGAAATAAGCGATATGGTACCATCAAGTTTGTTGACATAAGTTCAGATGACTACTCGCCAGAGGCGAATCAAGGGCTGGACTACAAGACTGTAAGATTTACGAAACCAAACTATATCAGTGGCAGTAGTTCCTGTTTTATAATATCCAATATGACCTCCTAGAATAAGATTTCGGATTTCGTGAAGTTTATGTGAAAAACTTCGTAGCTTGAAACATAGATAGATATAACATGTTTTGGACAAATATATCAGAACTTAGTGACAAATTCTTGTGTTGTTTTGTTTAGGTTATGGGAAACATTCATGCCATCCTCTCTGATGGAACTGTAGTCACTGATGTCGAAGTAAGTCCCTTTTCGTGCCACGTTTGAGCTCCCTATTTTGAATACAGTTTTTCCTTGAGCTGTCCAGGAGATAGAAAAGCTGATGAAAACTTCTGCAGGCATTCAGAAAGCTGTACGAGCAAGTGGGGCTCGGATGGGTATATGCCATAACCAAATACGAACCTGTGAGTCTCCTTTTTTGATTCATCTACTTTTCTGCCATGTAGAACTAAATGATCTAGTATGTTATCTTTATCTGGGGGTCTAATGGGAAAACAATTTATTCACAGATTGCAAGAATAGCTGGTGCTGTATATGGCGTTTGGGCTAAATATCGTCTTCAAATCACAGGTATGCTAATTTGTTAACTCTGCTGCCCAGATATCTTATGATTAATATAAACTTCTGTTAGATGATGTCGATATCCTGTTTTTGCATTAGGCCGGCCACCCCTAGAAGAGGTTTTGGAGTTGCGAAGGAAGAACAAGGTAAGCACCATTCATTTGCATGGATTTCAGTTCTATTACCGTTCAACACCTTTAATTGAATCCGAATGGGAATGGAACCATAAGCTTATGTTGGACATGAAACAGTCTGCTAACAGCAGCTATCAACTTTCACAGAAACGCTGAAGAATTTGAAATATTTGAACCATTTGGTGCTAACACACGTCTCGTTATCTGTTTTCCTATACAGGGAGAAGTATGTAAAGATGCAAAAGATTGTAAACTTCCAGAGTAACTGGCACCAGTCGGGATTTTGAAGGTTTCGTGTTAGGTTGCTTCCATCGTCTTCCATTACTTTGGCTTTTATACAAATATTATAGAAAGGCATGTAGGTGTATAATTTTTCACACATACATTCTTTTGCAGAGTTATATGTAAACAATCTGATGAATGTAAAACGTCGACACGCTGAATTTCTGCAATGCTTCAGTTTGTTTGCTTAATTAGCCTTCCTTCGGGGTTGAAAGCCTTGCTACAAATTCATTTATGTTGTCATCTGATTTTCCCCCTACGCTAACAGATCTCTTCGCAGCCTCTCTCCATTAATTTCAAGGCATTCGATCTCTCCACTTCTCTTTCCTCGCATGACTTCCCTCACACACCTCTCTCTCTCTCTCTTCCCTACTCACAATCCCCTCCTCATTGTTCTCAACTCTCCTCCAACCCCCCTACAACTCCACAAATTTCGCATTAGTCGGCTGGTCGCTCCACTGCGGCATCACCACCATCGGCGGCCTAGGCTCAACCCCTCCAACGTTGAATTCCATCCGCAGTCAGTCACAAAACAACCCACGGATCGGTTTGCTAGAACCTCCAGTTGGTTGCACCATGGCACAACCAATCCAGCTTCACCTACTGACTCCAAAAAGTCATCTGGCAAACCGACAGGAAATTCAGATCACTTGCTTTCATTCCCCATGCAATTTCTTCAACCTGTTTAAGCAGCAATCTCTGCCGTGCTTCCAAATGAGACATAAACCAAACTTTAAAGTGCTTTTTTCTCCAGTGCACTGGTCTGCTTTTGGCTTCCGGATACTTGCTCCACAGGTTCTGTCTCCTTCAATTTATTGGTCCAGGTAGGCTGATGGCACCATGGGACCCACCATCGCCAGCATTTCATTCACCAGCTTTTCAATATAATACACACACACACACGTGTCACACAAATGTATTCATTGCAATTGCTTTACTAATTGGAAAAGTTCTCCGGATCCTCATTCGGAAAAATAAAACACTGATGCTATTGAACCTTGGCTCTTTTGTCAATCTTACGATGTTTATATCTTCATCAAAGCAATAATACTCCATTTTTATGGTACAAAGATAAATATGCATAAACTGAATCAATTATTTTATTTAAAAAAATAAACAACAATGTCAAGCCAACTTCAGTATTACTATCAGGAAAAGACACTGTTGCTAAATAGAATCAATTATTAATTTTGTTGGGTTGTGATTTTCGAACTTCTCTCTTTTTTCGTTGTTCTCCTCCTAGCTTTTGAATTGAATAAATAAAATAATAATAAATAAAAAAGAGAAGGAGAAAACGAAAATGTAAAAATCGTTATGCCTCATCTCTATAAACAATTTGTAATCGTTACAATTTTTCTGCATACTTCCTCATAAATATTCAGTTTCCATGATTCTTCTTTATTTTACATTTCTAAATTTTTAGTTCATTTTTTGCAGATAATATCAAAACCCCATGTCACTCATTTATTACCTCCCTGAAAAAATAAACCCATAAGTTTCTTTCATTACAAGCAACGACAGACCGCGATTTACGATACGCCAGTACACGGAGCAGACAGAAGCTGAGTTGGTTAAAAACACAGCTCCGTAGATTTTGAACTCTTTGGCCACGTCAAGTGCCCATGGAAGCATTGAATCATATACAATACAACTGACAGGAGGTGAGCCTGCTGAGGCATTGAGCTTCAGTATGAGCTCTGCTAGGGTTTTCGAGCCAACTATTTTGAATGAGTGTAAGTAGGCTGCCAGGATTGGTGCTTGGTTGAATCCGCTTTGATCGTAGCCATTGGAGATGCGTAGATGGATTTGACGGTGTAAGGGGTGGTGGCTAGAGTGGTTTTTAGGTCTTTGGAGGCTAAAAGTTTGGCAAATGGAGGAGTGGGTTTATGTGCCCTTCAAGCAAGTAAAGATGAATGGAGTGATGGATTATATAGCACCCATTTGGATTGCTTCTGCTTATGTAAGAAGCACTTCAACGCTTTCACTAGAAGCACAAAATATGCTTTCAAAATCCAATAGTACTTTTTCTGTCAAACATTGTAAAAAACGTTTTGGTTATCTTGAAGCGCTTTTGGCCTTTCCAAAACATTCCCAAACAGGGCATTGGTTGTTTCTGCAATTGTCCCAACAACTCCAAGTTCGAGTTAGGAACAAGGTAAATACACGAAAACTCGCTTAAATGAAGAGAGAAAGCTATAACATGGATACTTTTATTGAACAAATGATTTCATTCAAATTATGTAGAAGCACGTACATATTTACAAGCTAACAACTTGATATGAGAGTTTATTTCTCTGGCCACTGGCCAAGAGAACTAAGATACTGGTAAGAACATGAACTATCAGATATATTTAACATCTAACAAAACCTCCGAAGAGATCTCTCTCTACCTGCACACGTAAGTACTATACGGGCAGCGCTAAACGGTATATGCAACTGGAACCAAACAATCTTTTAATTCACATTCGATTACTGGTATCTTTGAATATCACGAAATCTTCGTTTCCGAGCAACGCTCTTCCTAATTGAGAACCACTTCAGCACACTGAATAGCATTGTCCATCTCATCTGAGCCTTATCAGATGAGGCAACAGCTGTAGAACGCCTCAACAAGAAGCCATCTACAGCGCTTTGTAGGTCTTGTGATTCTGAATTAATGTTCTGGGACTGCAGATCAGCATCGAAAAATTGCAGATGATCCTCATCAAATAAAGCTCGGACCATGGGGTCAGAGTCGCAGATTAGGGAGTTTGCGACTTGACCTGGGAAACTCAGAGTCTGGTCATATCTAAGACCGAGTCCGTCCATGTTGTGCAAGGAATAATCATCCAAGCCACTGCTGCTACCCACCGAGTACATGGAAGAGATGATATCTGGAGAAGAGGCAGATGGCTGTGCATAATCAAATCCATCAATCTTTTGAGAAGCCAAAAACTTGCTTCCGTCAAGATCCCCTGACCTTGGAGAGCTCGATGTGTGAAGAGCATTAGTGAAGTTGGAAGCAGCAGCTATAAGAGAGGCTTCATCTTCAAACGGGACTACTTCTTCCCAGTGTTGAAATGCAGAAATGACCAAGTGCTGGCCATCAGCCTAAAAACAATATTTGATCACACGAAATCAGACATGACTTGAGAAAATAAAATGGAAAAAAGATAAAAGCGAGTGGACTGAGATGATAGGTAGCTTGCCTTTTGTGCTTCAGACAGCTTACTAATAGGAACATATTCACGCTCCACCAGAAGTCCCATCACTTGCCCCACAATGTTGAAGGCCACACCAGTTTGCTGTGAACTGGGAGGGCAGTACAAGTACATCCTCTTATCGAGTATACATGTCTGAGCATGCTCCACAGTGACTTCCCACATCTTAGCGGACATACCCGTCCCAAGGATCTGCAAATTTTCACCCAAAAAAACCCTTACAATCACTAGAATACTTGTGAAGGGTTGAAAAAGGCTGTTGAAACTAGTAGAATTTCCTTTTGATGAAACATTTAAATGCACAAGATGACAACTAAGCTTCAAACTTCGCAGCGTAAACACTTAAGCATTGGAATAGTGAATTTAACCAAGATAAGAAAAGGCAGTAATTACATTCCGGAGCCTTGAAGGGTTTAAGAAGAGTAGGGTGAGAAAATCCTTCACGATGTTGATGTTTTCCCGACTCAACCGCTTGTGGAAAGCTCCGTCCTTACCAATCTTTTCCAGTCTCCATACTTCATCAAGCAGAGATGGAGGGTGGTGTTTCTTGTACACTGCAGAACCAGAAGTAACTCAGGTTATAATCTTGTATTTTTAGTTAGCTGATCCTAATCTGGCGGCAATGAGGCATGCATGATAAGGCAAAATGAAAATATAAGAAGGTAACTACAACTACATATAAGGAGATATTATGATGATATACGGATAACTTTTACAGTGAAATTTTTTGTTTAACTACTTGGCCAGTCCGATGAACACAGTTCAGAGCGCGTAATCCCGACAATGGAAAGTGAAGGAACACTCGATCTTAGTATCATTATTCTAGCAAGAACCTTAGAGACGCAATTTTATTTATAAATAAACCAAATGAGAAGAACTCACATTCTCCACGGTGATCCCTGACAATAAAGGATTCCGTCCTTGCTTCTCTTATTCTAATTCCATCGAAGTTATCTAAAACTCTTGCACCTAGCCTGAACCTACGGCTCCTTGTCCAGCTTGAATTATCAGTAAAAGAAATCTCACCCACAAGAGCAACTCCATCTTTAAGATTCAAAATTGATTCTCCTGTAAGAAGAGGTTTCTTTCCTTCCCTCTCTCTTACAATGTTATTCTTGAAATCTTCAAGTGTCCAATTGTCACCCTCCTCACCATCAAAATCACCCTCGAGAACAACAATCTCCACCTTGGCTGCGGATTCAGGCCCAGATTTGACAATATGTCCACTAAAGCAATCAACCAAAGCTACTTGTACACTAGAGCATTCTTCTCCTTCGATCCGAGCTCCAGTAAATACCGGAAGAGAGATATTATTTAAGAACTGTAGCTTTAAGATTCTTGATTCAAAATGATGCGTCTCTTTCCCACAATTCCTGAATAGAAACGTAAAACATAAGTAAAACTATTGTATGGCAAGGTGAAACTACGGATTTTGGCCCTAAATTGCTACATCTCAAAGCTTTAGAGTTTATACTATTATCTTACTGTTTCATACTGTTCAAATGCTTTCTTAGGGCCACCTCAACTTCTTCTTTAACCTGAAAATACATAGCAAAATTATAACATTCAGTTAAAGCTGCAGCACCGATAGAAACTAAAAGGATGCATCGATCGAATATGCATGCGTGTATGTATTGAACTGCAACGTGAAAATTAATTACTACATTACGATTTGCAGGGACATCAAATTGAAGTAAATAAATATAACCCTCAAAGGTATACTTGAGGCCTAAGAAACTTCAGAGAATGAATGCGAATCCATTTTATCTTGGCATCGAACAGGCAAAAGATTGAGATGGTGTCAGGCTAAAGCAAGTGCGACCACAAAGTGGGCTGCCATGCACGTTAGCTGCACCCTGCAAAGCATGGTGGTAAACTTTGCAAAGCAAGGTGGTATATATTTTACTATTTCCAGCAAGCTTAAAACGGCTCAGTTTAGTTAATTGATTTTAGTACAGTCGTGTCCTTATGAAGTTCATAAATCATATACAACCCCTTCAAACATACAAAACTGTTTTACAATTATACAGTCGAGCAAAAACGCGTACATGATTCGAGGCTTCGAGCTCAATGGTGGAAATTACACAGATACTTAATCCAAAACATAAAGAAAATATAACAGGAAAACACTTACAACTTTACGAATCAAACGCTCAAGAAGTGGCTCCAGTAAGTGCTGGACTTTGTGCAATCTCATCGTTTCCAGAACCACGCTGAAAACCAGTAATGAAGGCATTAGAAAATTAGAAAGAAAATACATGTGAAAACTGAAAACCATCATCAGTTTATTTTGGTCTAAAGTACTTTATTAGTACATCATAGTTATCAAGAACCGATCGAAGGCGAGAATTCATGTCAACTTGTGATTGAATTGAACAACCAATTTCGTAACACAGTCCACACATTGATATCAAAAGTAAACTAGTTTATCTTTTACTTAAGAACACGTATATCAATATCCAATTTCCATTATCTTGAGCCAAACAAAACCCAATTCATATTTTATATCCCAAATAAGATTTACAGACTCAAACCTCTGGAAACTGGTCTTCCTACGCTTGTCCTCCGGACTACCAGTCCCATCCGGCCGACCCTTGCCATCATCATGCTGCCTCTTCAGCGACATTATCGAAACCCAGCAACAACCAGCTGACCAAGCTCACCAGTAACAAGCGCTGAGAAGCACTGGCTCTGCCACTGCCACTACACAAACATAAAGAACAGCAACAACATTCGATAAGCAGGCTATACAATTATTTTTAATGATCCACAGATATAAATAACAGAAAATAGAATGGATAAAAAAATAATAATTATTATTATTATTATAATAAATGCTGTAATAAATGAGAAAATTCCAAATCTTGGTACAATACTAGTACTGTTCGGGGTGCGCATCTAGGTTGTTGCAATCGGTTATTAAAAAGTTGGCTGCTTCCGGGATGCTTCTCGTCGACCCGAAAAGCCATCTTTTTTCTGGGGCTTCTTCTTTCGTTGTCACGCTGCAATCACGGTGGCCACACACTCACCCAGGTGCAGGAGAAGACGAGAGAGCGTTAGAGATATGAGATGATGGCGGGTGGGCCCGTAAAAGCGCGTTTAAAACGACTGGTAAAAAGGAGGGAATGGGGGTGGGGTGTCGTTGTTTCCTTTTTTTTTTTGGTTGCTATTTTTTTAACTGAAAATAGGATCACTTATCAGCTTATATGTCCACTGGGTCCTTGTGGTTTTTTGTCATGCGATGCGAGTCATGTGGCATATATCATGATTATTTTCTTCCGTACTGATGCGGTGGCAGAAAGTATTAATTCTTATCCACTTTGATGTAAATTTGATTCTCATAAATTATTCTCTCTTAATAATTAATAATTTAACCACCTAAAGTTAACATTTGTGCGTAAGTTAGAACGTAGCAAGCCAAAATTTATAAATTTTTTTATTACTTTAGCGAATACAGTTATGTAGCAATTACCATTGTCGGAATTTTCAACATTATTGTCACTTATAGAGGGGAATTTCACGGATATATGAGGAATTCGCAAGCTAATTAAGGAGATCAAAGTGTTGGATGATGATTACCAAAGACATTTTGAGTTAATTGAGTGGTGATTTTAGTTAGTACATTAATGTTTAAAAACATATGAATAGTGTGTTTCTAACAAATTGGGATGGCAAGTGATGAATTGCCTTGAAAATTAAGGTCTTCCTCATCAACTCATTATGTTTTTAGGTTAAACTCTCATTTCCGTATTATAGAATATCACTTACAATAATAAAAATAATACAACTGGCATGGCAATGATCCTTTGTTATCTTAAGGAAAAAACCTAAAGTCTCTTCTTCTTCTTTTTTATCAAGGAAACATGAAGCCCTTCTTTACCATGTTATAATATGTGCATGGACTTTCTAACATCTCACTCTTTACGTAAGTTTTCGTGTCAATATTATAAAACATAGTGCCTAAAATATAAGGTAATGAAGAGTTCATTGAAAGTTCCACTTTTAAAATAGTCTCTTTAGCATTTCTCATGGTTTAATAAGGTTCCACGTGGAAAATAAAACACAATCATTGGTGTATGAATTGAATAAGCTTAAAACTACAGAGAAAATAAAAGGATAAAAAATTTCCTTCCACATTTATCACGTTTCCAATCGATAAGGCAACTCGTTCGGTGCCGTATATATCTAGTAAACAGCAGTTTAATATACTGTACCTTCCAAGCTCCAACAAGGCAGCGTTGCCCTTGCATGACAACAAATTATGGTACGGCTACTCCTATCCGGCAACTCTCTCACAGAGGGTGCTTAGGATCGCACCATCTCTCGTGAGAGGGCTTGTTGTCGCTTGGCAACTCGAGTACAAAACTTTCTCATCGTTAGATAATTCAGACTCGTTGAGGCAAAATCATCTTACATAGTTACATATTGCCTTATTTATTACGACGATAAAACGCTTGTTATTGAAAATAAATCGAATGTGCCTTATCAATTGCGTCGCCCTTTGGGTACGGTCGATTTAAAGATTCCTCAACATTCTCAAGTCAGTCACAAGAACATGTCATGAAATGAAAATGTCGTAAAATCTTTTTTTAGCGTGTCGGAACACGGGCATATACGTTATGTCTCAAACATGAAATGATACACCATATAAACATATAATGACTTCTAACGTATGTACTCGTGTTTCGGACACATTAAAAAATCTCTTCTTGAGAATAAGGTATCTTATGGCTTTACATCAACATCATAAAGTGGATTTTTACAAACATTTCCAAAAGGGATAATAAATGTTGTAAAGAAGAACAAGTAGCACACCGTGCTCCGTGCATGCATAATGTCCAAAATGTCAGAAATCATATGATACTCCATCCCACTTCCACGAATCTTCCTGCCCTTCTACGGCTTAGTACACTCCTCCCCTGCACAAATTGCAAAATACCGAAAACGCCATCCGACCTGATTTTTAAATAATTAAATCATAATATCAATTAAAAAAAAAATTTATCGAGTTATTTCATCGAGCACCTTATAAACACCTATTAATTATTGTCAATATATATATTGAAAGTTTATGCCAACAAATGTTGACAACTACTATTATTGTAGAGGTTTGTCTAGGATGGATGAATGATATTGTGGAGTAATGTTGGAGATTGTCAAAAATTCTTAAGTAAAGTATGTCATCGAGCACATAATCGCACATTGGAGTCACATATAAGAAGAAAGAAAATGATAGACAAATATGATAAAAGAAAACAGAAGAAGTATGAGAAGGATTTGTAATTTATTTTCATTATTTGTTTAAAGGGGTCAAAACATGGGATTTTCGAAGTTGTTAAGATCAAGAATAATCAATAACCCTATGCTGACTCCACTGCTCCGATACATTCAACAAATTGTGGAACTTTGAGGGGAGATGTTGGTCATTACACGGTTTGTGTTTTTAACGTTGGTGATGAGGACAAAAAACAAACAGCAATATGCCCATTGCCAGCAAATCTTACCTTCTAACTTTTGTCAAAAACGGATATTATTTATACTAATTAAGGTGGGCCTGGTTGGCATTAAAACGTTTGGACCCAATTCGTTTCTCATATCTTTCATGGGACCAGTGGGCCTGAGTCCCTGAAGTGGGTCGGGTGATTGGTCCATGATTTGTTGACAGTCGACAGATGAAAAAAATCGTGCAGGCGAGTCAGTGGGCCCCGCAGGTGAGTTAGTGGGCCCAGTAGGTGAGAAAGCAGATGCAAATTTTTGGAGAAAGATTATTTCTCTTTCTAATTTCTTTTCCCATCCCTCCCATTCTATTTGAATGGTTATGATTAAGTTACGTTAACATCTTGTATTAATTAATTTTTTTGTAGAGACAATAAGATAAAAAAGCAAAGTGTGAGAGGAGGGGAGGGAAGGGGATAAGAATAGGAGGGGAGAGAATCCTACTCCGGAATTTTTGCTCACTGCCATAACTATAGTGTATGTTAACCATATACCTAATTATTTGTCATGTGCCATTTTACCTAATTTTAGTTAACTTTCACATTAAATATTACTTTTAAAAATTTGAAAAAAATTAACCAAACTTAAAAGAAAGGGCATGTGGCAGATGATTAGGTGTATGATGAGCATACACCAAAGTTTAGGGTGATGAGTAAAAATGCTCCCATTGTGATAGGGTAGTGCTATTCACATACCTCATTTTCTCTCCTACACACCCTTTTTCATTTGTCCATTAATCTTTAATTCATTTGATCTGACAACCGAAAATTAAAAAGGATGTAAGAGATAAAATAAGTGCATGAATAGCACCACCCTTATTATATGATAATTTGAGAATATCTTTTAGGCATTAGTCATGCTCACTTGATAAGTTACCGGGTCCAAATAGTGATGGTGATTGTATCGTGAAGAATAAGAATAAGTTAAATTTTGCGTTCGAAACTCTTCAATTTAATTTTAAAAACGAATTATGGTGACAAATTTGTCAAACTTATTTACACATTGTACACAAGATTTATGTATATATATAATGAGCTCACTTCTAGAGTGTTAACAAATGCCTATAAATAATTTATTTGAAAATGTTTTTAACATGATCGTATTCCCTTGTTACCTTATTTTTATATTCAATTTTTAACTAACATTTAGTTAATCACTTTGTTCATTTGTCTTTTTTCTTTAATTTTATCTCATTAAGATTTCAGGCACCGTTTCTTTTTTTAAGATGATATTTTAGTTCTTAACTCTCACGTTTAGATTTTAGATAAGCTGCTTTGACAATCTGTTGTATTTATTTTCTTTTATCTTGAATAAAAGTATCTTTCCCACCCAAAAAAAACAAAGTCAACGATGGAATATGAAAATGTATAAGCAAAATGAGTAGGAATTAGGAAGCTAAATACATCATCACCCAAAAACTTGGTACATTTCTGTGAAAATCTAAAGGGTAAACTGATATCGTGCGTAATCTGCTATTCACTTCCTCTCTCTCTCTCTCTCTTAATGTATCACACAGGTGTGTATTATATACATGGCAGACCCTGAGAATTTGGGGGCCCTAGGCGAGCCTTCGAAGTGAGGTCCTAAAGTTCTCTAATTTCCGATTCTATGTACATTGATTTGTATAAAAAAGAATTCGCTAAATATAAAAAAAAAATCTATTTCCACATCAAATATCATTAAAAATTAAA
>JAOTRO020000017.1:6343562-6357606 GCA_028566515.2 Pyracantha coccinea | reverse complement strand
TGTCTTTGTTTTTTGAACTAAACATAATTAATGTATAATTAAAATAATAAAAAATAAACCAAATACTTAGCCAAAAATCAAAGACATAGAGGAGCCACATGGGGTTTTGGGTGCAGAAGATCTGGACTCCCACCGAACACATGTCTGATGTTAGGTAATTGCTTGCGTGTTTTAGAGTTTCAGTGGGCCCATGGCTTTCTTCTTTAAGGATGAAAAATGGGGCCCGTGGCCTGATTGGCAGTAAAATGATTGGGCCCGATTCCTTTCGTCGTGGCTTTCACGGGACCAGTGGGCCTGTGTCCTTGACGTGGTCACGTGAGTGGTTAAGAGATTCTCCAGCGTGCCACTTGTCCACTTGATGATGGGGTTTGATTGGTTGTGATTCGTTAACAGTCGTTAGATGGAAACCGGAGGTAAAATCATGCTGGCCGGTCAGTGGACCCCGCAGGCGAGAAACCATGTGTTATTGTGATATGATTGATCATATCCTTTATTAGGCATTAGGGATGTTGAGATGAAAAGAAGTCAATGGGGTTAACCCAATAGTGAGTTAACGATAATGCGGTGATGCTATTTAGACGTACAAATTGACAAGTTTATTTATACATTTTTTAATATAAATGAAACTGACGTATAAAATAAAACACAATTATGTTATAAAAGCGTGTTAATAAATATGTCAATTTTGTGTATCATAATAATTTTGGAATCTTTAGCACCTTTAGTATCTTTTACGTCACCTTAGATTTTTGGCCTTCTTCTCTACTTTTGGCCAAGTCTTCACTATTATTTAGTTGATCATTTTGTCATTTTCTTTTGTTTCATCATGTCAAGATTTCAGGCATGAGGAGTATAAAAACAGATCAAGGGATTCCATAAAAGCATTATGAATCGTCTATCTACTTGATACAATTGATTAACTAAGCAATTTTAGTTTCAGTTGATTTTTTGCAAAGATGTTTTTTATAGAATGATTTATAATATGAACGGTTTTCAATCATAAACACTAAGTTCTATAACTAGGTCATGAAGTATTTTGAGAAAAAACTCCTCCTTAGCCTTAAGGAATCAAGCTCTTCTCTCACCTTTTTAAGATGATACTTCTGTTCCTAACTTTCACGTTTGAGTTTTGGATGAACGCTTCGGCAATACGTTGTATGGATCTTATTTATCTTGAATAAAAGTACATTTTCCAACTAAAAAGCTTCATCACCCAAAATTTTGGTACATTGCTCTGAGGATCTGAAGGGTAACTCAATTGCATAATCTGCTATTCACTTCTAAAACATGTATTCCTATCCTCTCTCCCCTTTCTCATAGTGTATTCAGGCTCTGATATTCCAGTTACAGAAATTACGTTTATTGTTTGTCACCGAAAACAACTCCGGTTTCTTCCATGGAATCATATGAACAACCATAGCCCGCAGTAGCCAGCGATGCTACACGATCTTCGTCTACAATTGGTTGAGTCAACTCCACATTCATCATCTGTTAAACACCTGTGGTCACTACGAGCATCTAGGACGTGGCAAGCACTGTCAACTTGTTGGCCGCCACATTCCCACGAATTCATTGTCGTAGGACATACTTGCATAGACATTGCACTTGTCCGTCGTGCTTGATTTCCGGCCTGCACAAATGAAATTACAACTCGTATAAGAACATAAAGAATAAGACCGCATCTTGTTTCTGTTTGCTGAAAGGAAAACTACTATGCATGCAGTTGAGTAGAAGCAACACCTTGAGAGAAGTCCAGTTACTATGGACGTAAGTCTCAGGAAGCCTGTCATGCCAACTACTCAACACTGGAAGGGGATGACCCTCCGTTGTGAAAATATAATTTTGGTCAGCCATAAATGAATCATCGAACAGAAGAAATAGATACTTGCACCTATGAAAAACATAAGACACCGGTTCAGATACATCTTAAACTGCAATAGTTTATGCGTGATTTTTTTTCTCTGTATTTGCACAGTGCAAGGGAAAAGCAACTCTTACGTCTCGGCAAGGAAGAAACTATGCTGATGATCTTCCAACTGCATAGTTGTGACATCTCTAATGCTAGCAAAACCTCCTTCCACTTTTGTGTATAAGTTCAGAGAATTTACAATTGACTCCCCCACTTCAATGTACCATGGATCTGATAACACAGAAACAAACATGGGCGAAAAATCAGAAAAATAGGACCAGCTACAATGGCGATACAGGATCTTTTTTTTTTTTGTTTCTTATATTATCTTGAATAAAAGAAATTTCATCTTAGGGCACTGAAATGTCTGAATGCTTACAAAATATCGCCTGAACTATTAGAACCATGTGAAAAATGAAAACTAACAAAGAAAATCAAACCTTTAGTTGCTTGATACAAGTAGAATGTTGACTCAGCCAATTCAGGGCGCAGAGGATAATACTTTTCTGTGGGATGCAACATTTGATGGTCCAACAAATACCTACATTATTTTACAGTTCATATTAGACAGTTTTTTTTCACTTATGAGAAATACTGCGGTAATAGGAACCAGCCATAAAAAACTAAGAAGTCCATATGTAGAATGTAAGAGTACAGACTCATAAGAAAACGGTTTCAAAAGCACCTTTCTGGTATTACTCCAAACTTTTTCCATACATAGAAAAATTCACGGTGTGAAGAATTTGCAGCTGCAATATCACCAACAAGAACCTATAACAAAGTTCATATATAACGGTTAGAAGACTTTCTGAGGTTTGGAGTCATTATCGAAGTACTATGACAAAGTTTAAGATTCCCTGCCTGTAGGCCAGGCCAAAATGCCTGAAGGCTAGTAAGCTGCCAATAAGTTGCTTTTCCTGTCCTCATATCAGCTTCGTGGTACCTAATTACAGTAACATGCTTTATCAAAATAACTTTGCAGCCTACTCGTCTCAATTTAAACTTACAGCTAGAATCCAAACTTTCAACACTTGAAAAGTGCCAATAATAATTTGAAGTAACGCATTCAATAAGGCTAGGAGGAAGTGTTGTACCATGGACCGTGTCTGAAATATTTCTGCACAGCAATATAAGCAGAATGAAACATTCTCCAGAACTCCTCCTTTCCGAAAAGGATGTGGGCCTTAAATAGATACTCATAAAATGAATCAACCCCTAAATGAAGAAACCAATAATCCAACATCAGAAACTAAAAACCCTACATGCTCAAGATGCATCAAGGAATGGTTTCTGATGCCTGGAGCTCATCGCACAAGGAAATATTGGCACGTGTACGATTTGGGAAACCCAATAAACTACGTAACAATATATATAATGTAGTACATTAAAGACCCCAAATCCCTAACCAAACCTACCAGCTCCAATCCCAGATGAGTACTCAAGCCATTCCCCAGTTGATATATCCAGCGTTGTACCAAGTAGATTCAAGGAACTCCGCATGCCCCATAATTTACGAAGAGCACGTAAAGCTGCAGATTCATATTTGGGGTCTCCAGTCAATCGGGACAATGCTCCCATTTCCAGAATTAGAGAACCTGAATTCATACAGAGAATCAGGAGATTCAGGAGCGTCACATTTATTGATGTCCACATCTGAATACAGCAAAAGAAAGCCCCTCACCACATCCTGAAGTGCTTGTTTCAGTGGTCTCATTCTCCATCACTCCATACTGTCCACAGAATTTCGCATTGATGCAGAGTCATATATCCTTCTTACAAACAAAACCACCAAAACATTTTCATATATTTTTGAAACTTGAGAGGTGAAGTCTTGAAATTTTTTGCAGGACACAGGTACACCCAACTATATGTTTAGACTGATAATAATGATATAGAAAGAATCATAGCATGCATACATCCCAAAAATCACAATGTAATCGAATATTGGAGCTCAGCATGTCACAGGTAGTACCTTTAAGTTAATCCATGCATACGGCAACCCAGTGGGCGTGTTAAATGCAGGTAGGAAGCGTTTCCCTAAGTCCTCAGCCAAAGTAAGCAGCTGATTCTTGTAAACTCCTTGACCCAGCCTGTTTGAAGAATCACTTGCAAGTAAATGAGCAGAAACAAGTCCTCCAAGCACTCTTATGTTGCACTACAAAATCGCAATCAAGTGGAAAAGAGAACCAATTAAATACACAAAGAACAGAACTAGACGACAATAAATATTGCTCTTGAATAACATTCAAAATAATATCTACATCCAGAAACTGCATCCCATTTTGAACAATCTAAAAGGTACGAGAATAATAAAGTTCTAGAGTCAGCATAACTCAACTAAATTAAGCTTTTCCACAAGCTATGGAATATATACCTCAAAGAGATTTACCCTCACATCAACATCGAACTTCAAATTGTTAGAAAGCCAAATAATTGCGCTTTCAAATTCAGTGTTGTTACCCATAATGACAAGGCTGCGAGAAAATTTTACATCAGAATGATGTGACGACAAAATTATATGAATCATTATGAAGAAAGTACCAGTGTTCAGCATAATATTGCTATAACTGAAGGCATATAAATTCAGATTATAGAAGAGTATCAATGACATAATTGGTTCATGTCAAACCTGGACAATGATTCTATAAGACTCAGAGCCGATCCACTGTAGCCTTGTGGTAGGTGTTCAAGCTGTAATAGGGAAAGAAAGCACTTCAATTTACTTTTGAAAAGTGCAACTAATCATAATTCATTTTATCTAATATATATAGTTACCTTCAGATTTCCAAGTTCACTAAGAGAGTCGGTGAAACTTTTACTCAGTGGCTTTAGCTCATCATGCTGCAAAGAATGCAGTTTTAATATCATACGAACGGAGTGCAAAACCTAGAAGAAATAATGAACAAAAATCTTACCGGAAATGCATGGATCATGTAGTTGTCGTATGCATGATAAAACCTGAAAGGAGGGAAACAACTTTACTGTAAGAACCCTTCAAGTACTTCCACAAACAAACATAGACGTTGTACTAAAGAGATCCTCATACAGTTATCTACTCTTTTCTTATACAATTTGTTTAGTTCCTTCAAACGTCGGCAAATTCTCCCAAAAACCAGATTATATTTTACAGGGGCTTCCAAATCCGCAAGTCATAAAATGAGATTTCTTTACTTCAAAAAGTGCAAAAGAAATTCGAAAGTCATACCAATTAATAGAGTCTTAGGGTTGTTCTGTTTCATTTTCTTAAGAAAATTGCCTTTAGCCCATATCGTCGAAACTGTAACAACCGAAAATGTCTAGTTCCCCAAAGCCCCATACTTCAAGATCTCAAATTTACATTTCCATCAGTATTTGATTTACCAATTCCATCCAAGCATGCTATTCCACTTTGACAAATATCAATATTTTTTCAAAATTAATACAAAAACAAACTCTTTCTACAATCTAATCACTTAAAACCAAAACTCAGATCTTTTTCTCGAACCAAAACACAAAATTTACCAACAGCTTCAGTCAAAACAAACCCAAATCAGCAAAACCAAAAAGTCCAGCTAAAAACCCCTGATTGGGGAGCAAAATTACGGATACCCATTAAGCTAAATTTACAAATATTGAAGAAAAACGGAAACTTCAGCTGAGAAACCAAGCGGGTGGAGGTGAAATTCGAGTTTACTTACATCTTACGGACTTTATCTCTGAGGCGTCTCTTCTTAGCTGCCCAACGGGGATCGGACGGAGATGCGGAGGTCGATAAGTTTATGAGGGTGGGAGAGATCAGAAAGAAGAGAAGAACCCATGTCGCGCATTTGCGCGGCAACATGGCTTTTGGGTGAATTGGATTGGGATTCGTATCAGAGATGGAGAGAGAAGAATCAGAGGACTGAGGACGGCGGGTGATTCTGCGATTTGCTAATTAGCTTGTCTGGTTGGTACTCCAGGCGCCAGGTAATTGTAAGAAAAATAAAATTAATTAAAGAGCATGTTATAATTTAAATTAAATATATTAGAAGGAATTAGATGATTGGTGGATGTTGATGTACGTGTGTAAATGGGATTACATGATTGGTCAACAAAGTGTCATCCTTGTATTTTCTATGATTTGAGTTTTTATTTTCTTTTGAGGATATTGATAAGGATGCACTGTAAAATAGTAAAATGTGAATGTGATCAAGATTGAGTTTGGACTCTATTTGGACCCAATATGACTTTGATTGGACCACTAATCCATCCCGAACACACTTTCACTCATTTTTTGGTTGACAAGGCTCATTAGATAGTTATTGCGCTAATTATGTTAATTTTAAATTGGGTGACGTTATTCACATACTCATTTTTATTTCTCATCATTCTTTTAATGTTGGACCGTTAAACCGAATGAATTGAAGAAAATTAATAGACAAAAGTTAACAAGAGTATATGAAAGGTAAAAATGAGTTCGTAAATAACTTACACTTTTAAATCAAAGTCAAAAATAAATAACTATTATTAACTAGTTATTAGTTTAGTTATATTTTTTTCTAGATAAATGAAAAATAGTACCAGCAAAAACTATTTATTTTGTTAACCCAATGTCCAATACTATTGGGACAAGGTTCCCTCCATATATTCACTTTTGTGGTTTGGCTCAATCGAAATATGAGACGTCTTTTTTGTTTATAGAAGTCCAAGAAAAATTAAATAACAGTGCATAAACAATAAAATACATATTCCTTCTTTCATGATTTAAAAAAAAATTCAATCATCAACTATCATATCATACGATCTACAAATTATAATTAAAGTAGAGAGTTTTTTATAATATTGTTCATTAATTAAACTGTAGGGCAGTTGAAAGTTGAATTTCGATTTCTGTTAAACCGATACAATCTTGACAATAATCAATTGGAAGCTGCATGCATGACTCTACGATCAATTGCATGCCTGTTCTCTCTGGTCCAACGCACTCCTCGCTCAAACAAAGACACCAAAACTACATGCAATGCAAAAATAGCAGACCAAAAACCACAAATGTACACTTAAATCCACGAAAATTCCATGCAGAAATAGTAACAACATATCGAATCCCCTAAAACTCCTCCCATCCGCATATCAAACACTCATTCCACCTTCTTCCCCTGTCCTCCGTTTTTCTCAAACCTATTACTTAATTTGCCTTCTCTTTCCAACTTCCATTGAGGAAAGATCTCAGGGGAAGAAGCAGGTCTCACCCCAACCCCTGATCTTCCTCTAGCTACCATCATCATCATCGTCGTCATCATCATCATCATTACCTGTCTCTCTTTCCAATAACATGGCCATTGCTATACTTCTTCTTCTCTTCTTCTCAATTCCCTTCTCCGAATCAAAGCTCACCGAAGATTACTACAAGCAAACTTGTCCAGACTTTCAGAAGATTGTCAGAGACACCGCGTCCCAAAAGCAAGCCGCCCAACCCACCACCGCCGCAGGCACTCTCCGCCTCTTCGTCCACGACTGCTTAGTTGAGGGTTGTGACGGCTCCGTCCTCATTGCCTCCAACCATCTCAACAAAGCTGAGCGCGATGCTGAGATCAACGAATCCCTAGCAGGTGATGGTTTTGAGGTGGTAGTCCGTGCCAAGACCGCCCTGGAGCTCACCTGCCCAGGGATTGTCTCGTGCGCAGACATTCTCGCCGAGGCCACACGTGACCTTGTCACGATGGTTGGTGGACCTTTCTACTCCGTCAGGTTGGGACGAAAAGATGGACAGGTTTCCCTTGCGTCCAAGGTTGAGGGAAACTTGCCAAGAGCAAACCAAACCGTGGACGAGCTCATCAAATTCTTCGCCGCTAGGGGTTTCACAATTGAAGAAATGGTTGCCTTAACTGGTGGACACACAATTGGGTTCTCTCATTGCAAGGAGTTCACTGACAGGCTTTTCCATTACAGCAAAACTACTCCAACAGACCCAGAAATCAACCCTAAATATGCCGAAGGCTTGAAGATGATATGCGGTAACTACACAACTAACCCCGCCATGGCTGCCTTCAACGACGTGATTACACCAGGAAAATTCGATAACATGTACTATCAGAATCTAAAGAGGGGCTTGGGGCTGCTGGCATCGGACCATGCACTTGCTAAGGACCCCAGGACGAAGCCTTTTGTGGAGTTGTACTCTACTGACCAGGATGAGTTTTTCAAGGCTTTTTCTCATGCAATGGAGAAGCTTGGACATCATGAGATTAAGACCGGGCATCAGGGAGAGGTGAGGCGCAGGTGCGACGCGTTTAACTCGCTTCAGGCTTAGATTATAATGAAGGATGAGAGATGAAGAAGAAGATGATGATGATGATGATGAAATGAGAAGAAATGATTGTTATTATGGGTTTTCATTTGGCCATGGATTAAATTCATCACTAGGGAATAAAGAGAGAGAGAGAGAGAGAGAGAGAGAGAGAGAGAGTTTTTACAAATCTTTCTGTTTTTATTTTATTTTTCATTCTTTTCTTATTTGGTTCGATATGTGACATGATGATGATGGTGGTGAAGATGATGATGATGGTACATAAGTTCATGATTATATGATATTTGAGTATTTATACATTACAATGTGATTTTTGAGATAGCTTTTGAGGAGCTGTGATGATTTCTTTTCTTTTATTTTTAATAGACGATAGTATTTACACTAAAAATATAGAAGAATAGGTTAAGCTTTACAATGTGTTTGTCATAATAAGAGTCTTTAATTTTTAAGGGAATGGATCCCTTTTTTATTTTATTTTAATAGAAATGGGGCTTGGTTATGGAGCTCACACCACATCCAACTTTAACAATCTGAACCCATCTATTTTTCAAATAGCACCTCATAGATCATTCTTGCAAAATATTAGTTAACTCGAAAATATTTGAGGCATCTAATTGAGTTCAAAGAAATTGCCGAATACTTTGTTCTAAGAAAACATTTAATTTCATCATGATAATTAAATAGGCAAATAGTTTCAGATTGAATTAACTTTTTGTAAGAATGATCTATAAATCGAGACTTAAAAAATAAATGTGCGTATTGTTGAAGTTGGATGTGGAATGAGTTTCAAAATTAATCCCCATTTGCGAGAAAAATGGGGACCCTTGAATTAAAGGTAGTGTAGTACTAGAATCTAGATCTCTCATATTAATCGACAGTATTGTCACCTCAAACATTAATTAATTGTTCGTGGGTCAAATAATTATCAGGAAAAAGCCTTTGAGATCAAATCTATAGAAAGGCATGCAGGGAAACATCAAAAGTTTTTTCGGATTAAATACCAAATGATGAATATTCCATGCATCCCTCAGAAATAACAGTACTCTTTGGTTTTGTAATAATCTTAAGGAATATAAAACAGCTTGATATGTGTACTTACAGAAACCCAGTACGCCTGTGCAACCTCAAACACCTGCTTATTAAAGATTTGAGCTTCAAAAGAATCGCATCTATTTATGCATGCTGATATGTACAGTGGTGTCCGGCGCCGGAAAGTAATCTTGCTGAAGTCGGAACATCAAAACACAAGACACACAGCTGGCTAGCTATCACCCATTTCGCAAGTCATGCTTGCCATTGCTATGTGTGAGCTTTTGATTTCCAAGGGAAAATGGAAACTTTTGGGAATAAAAGTTGGATGGGATTGCAGGAAGCATTTTAGGGTTTGAATAAAACTGAATCTAATTGATTGTAAGGCTATAAAAGGCTAGCTATTGTCAACTAAACCGAGTGGTCGTTCTAACTGATAAGTTGCTTAATTTTTCAGCACTCGATACTTCTATTCGGTTAAGAACTGTCGAGCTCAAAGTTGTTACTTGTTAGTCAGTTTTACACAGCTCATAGAACTGTTCTACTATTACATATAAAATTCCAGCCTTATTTGTAGTTCTCCATTCATTCACCAAAACAAAACAAGTTTCTATCAAAGTTCTTCAAAATTGTTTTACTTTTCTCCTAGCCATGTTTGATTTTCTATAACATTATTAACAACACACCAAATCATTTTTCTCTCTCTAGCTACCTATGTCTCAATCCATGGTTCTTACAATCCTTTTTCTTCTCTTCCTCGCCATTCCATTCTCCGAATCTAAGCTCTCAATCGACTACTACAAAAAAACATGCCCTGACTTCGAAAGCATTGTCCGTGACACTGTGACTTCAAAACAAATCGCCAGTCCCACCACCGCGGCAGGCACTCTCCGCCTCTTCTTCCATGACTGCATGGTCGAAGGCTGCGACGCTTCCATCCTCATCTCCTCCAACTACGTTAACACTGCAGAGCGTGATGCCGACATCAACCAATCCCTCTCGGCAGACGCCTTTGACCTCGTGGCAAGAGCCAAGACCGCCCTCGAGCTCTCCTGCCCAGGCATTGTTTCTTGCTCCGACATCCTCACCTTAGCCACGCGCAACCTGGTCACGATGGTCGGCGGTCCGTTCTACAAAGTCCGATTGGGACGGAAAGACGGACAGGTTTCCAAAGCTTCACTGGTGGAAGGAAATCTCCCAAGAAGCAACCAAACCCTAGATGACATGATCAAATTCTTCGCTACAAAAGGCTTCACACTCCAAGAAATGGTGGCTTTATCCGGTGCACACACAATTGGTTTCGCTCATTGCAAAGAATTCGTCGACCGGATTTTCGATTACAACAAAACTACACCAACAGATCCTGACATGTACCCAAACTATGCTCAAGGGCTGAAGAAAATTTGTGCAGACTACAAAACGAACATCGCCATGTCTGCCTTCAACGATGTGATCACGCCCGGCAAGTTCGATAACATATATTATCAGAATCTGAAGAGGGGTTTGGGGTTGTTGGCATCGGACCATGCACTTGTTAAGGACCCGAGGACGAGGCCTTATGTGGAGTTGTACTCGACGGACCAGGCTGCTTTTTTCAAGGCTTTTGCTCATGCTATGGAGAAGCTTAGCCATCATGGAGTTAAGACTGGACGTAAAGGAGAGGTCAGGCACAGGTGTGATGCTTTTAACTCGATAAAAGCTTAATTAATTAGATGATGTTGAAGAAGAAGATTATCGCCAAGGGTTGTCATTGGCCATGGATTGAATTCGCCAGAGAATTAAAGAGACGGATTTTCTTGTGATTCAATTGTCATATTATATAAATTTTTATGTATTATGGTGATGATAGCAAAATTACGAATCATTTACGGGATGAAATGTAACCACAACAACTGAATCTCTCATTAATATTGAATACTGATATGATGCCTTACAAGATCCCCAGAAACAGAAGATGAACATGAACATGATCCGCAGATTTGCAGACCGGCAGATACATGAACCCCAACCCTCGTTACAGTTAGTTACGGTCTACGTGATCACCAGAACCTTACGATCCAGGTGACCACCAGAACCTTACGATCCAGGTGATCACCAGAACCTTACGATCCAGGTGATCACCAGAACCAGGAAATCGACAATTGTCTTCAGTAGAACAAGTTTCGGAAGAAAGAGTGCTTGGAGCGGTATAGCATTCAGGGAGTCGAGAAAAGAAATTACCCCGCCCAACACTTGTGAAAATTTTCCCATTAATTACAAACCTTTGGTCAATATTTGTACCCGACCTGGGCGCTACCTCATTACGAACATCATTGATGGAGGCAGAGATGGAGGCATACTCCTTACACGGCACTTGAGGGTGCTCTATGGTTGAAATTTGGGCGGCCTTGCCGGAAACGTCGTGTGCAAGAATCAATTTTCAAGCCTTTCGCCCCTTTCAGGTTGTAAGTTGGTGGGAGAATCAGAAACTTCCAGCTTCGCAAACCCCTTCACATTTTTCGGAGATTAAACTCGGAGTTTATAACCTTTTGACCCGATTGAACTCGGAGTTTAAGCTAACTTTTGGGAAATTGAGCGGACATTAAGCTTCTGTTCAACTTTCAAAAACTTCAAATATTTTTCTACAAGTTGAATCATCATAACTAATCAGAACAGACGATCCTCTTGGTTATTACGTCATACAGTTCTTCACGTTCCTGAAAGTAATTACTACCCGCTTTAACAATTTGATTTTCTTTTCGTACGACTGCATTTTCCCGGTGACCAAACAGATGGTAAAGACAAATGGGTGTGAGAGAAAGAGGTAGAAGATAGATGATTCTCGAGTCTTGGCTTTATCCGAGGAGAGCTTCAATGCTAACAGATGAAAAGAAAGCCTACCGTCTTGGGACCAATCCCTTTGAAACTAGAAAGCTCGGACTTAATTTTATCGACTGACAACTCTCTCAAGTACTCCAAGCACAATTTTTCTTTCTTCTCCAGTAAACACCTCAACATGTTCTTAATACATGACGTTTTAGTCCTGGCCAGGCCTCCACATCTTATGGCATTCTCTACGGAATTTGAATCCGCATCAAGAACCTTGATCACAAAAACAGAGCAACAATTCGAAACCGATGCAGTCAATTCAAATTGTAAGTCTAAATCTCACTTACAACAAAGTACAAACCCAAAACAATATATTCGAAATTTTTTAATGGTGAACATTTAAACCAGCTAAAACTGAAATAATATCAGATGATAAAACCAACTTGATTAAGTCCTAATACTTCAAAGTAGATGAAACTATAGGAAACTAGTTTGAGGGCCAGTGTGGGAAACAAAGACGACTCTGATTAATTTGGCAGAAAAACTAAAAGCGTATATGGTCATATAAGCGCTTACTGAAGAAGCACTTCCAAGCGCTTGTCCATGAAGCACGTCCATTTTTTATTAAAATGTCCACATGTTTACAATAAAAGAACTTCTAACAGAAGCACTAAAGGTGCTTTCTGCAAGCAGTTCAAACTAAGTCTCCAAAAATCCAATAAACCAAAAGACGAAAATATTAACTAAATAAACAGAACCATCAAGTATTAGCTCCAAAACCATGCAATCCCACCATTATTTCACAAATGAAATCACACCCAGAATTCCAAAACTATCAAAAGCTCAAAAGAAAGCAGAAAGCTTACATCTTCCCAAGTCGGAAAAGCTGGGTTGAGAGAAGCAAAAGCCTTTTGGGAATTGACTTCCGTGGTGTTCTGCGACAACAGAGTCCTCACCACACCAACCCATCCAGAAAACTATCTTTTCGATCAGACGGTTCTGAATTCACGGCGCCGTCGGTTTCACGATCCATTAGTCCCTGCTTTCTGTACTCGACGAACTCTTCCGGGAAGCCGTGTCGGTGTTACGCCAAGATGTCGTCTCGCACTGACAAGCATTCTTCTCGGGTGGGTCGGGGGTGATCCAGGTACGGGTCTTTTGCCGTCTCTGTGAAGGCATTGGCGGTTTGGCTGATTTGGTTGCTGGTTTTCGCTTCTGCTCGGCCTCCACCTGCTTTCCTTTCCAGCTTTTTGGCATTTTCTTGGTGCAGAGGCTCTGTTGGTGGTGTCTTAACTGGCATGGTGAACAGTTTTTTGGGCCTTAGATTTGTTTGTAGTCTGAGCGTTATTGGTGCATTGGTCCTGATTGGACCAGTCCACAGAAGACGAGATTGGCTCCGGGCACACCAAAACAACCCGGGTTTTGGGACACAAAAAGGGCCGACTTTTGGCAAGCAAAACGACTCAGATACCTCACATGCAGAACAAGGCAAACTTAGGCACACAAGACAAGGCGGGCACCGCGCACGCAGAACGAAACAAATTCCTGGGTACTTAAAAATCGAGTCAGGTTCCATGCACAAAAAAATATATTTAAAAAAATATAAATATAATAATTTGTTATAGTAGTAATAAAAATAAATAAATTGTATACAAATAATTCAAATTCTTGCAGATGCCGGAAAGTCACGCGTCGCTGGCATTTGGAAGCGGTTTTATGGTCTATCGAAAACCCCGAATTTTTCCAAAACCCGAACCCCGCCAAGAATCCTCCTGTGCTTCTGCCCTTTGCCTTCTCCAAGCCGCCGCCGCCGCCGCCGGTGAGTAACCTTCTCGATCCCAATCTTATTTTTTATTTCCCATCCAATCCCTCTTCCGATTTAGTTTCAGGTTCCTCTACGTTTCGAATTCCAAGTATAAAGTCTCAAATTTTCTATGAATGGATCTTCTCCGAGCATACTCTGATCAAAACGACGACGAATCGAACGAGCCTGAGGAGCAGAACCAAAACCCTAAATCCGCACCGTCGTCCCC
>JAOTRO020000017.1:6327532-6339391 GCA_028566515.2 Pyracantha coccinea | reverse complement strand
ATACTTCGTACATATATTTCGACACTCATGTTTTGGTACATATACTTCGGTACGCATGCTACATATATTTCAGACACATGCTTCAGTACATATATTTTGGTGCACATGTTTCAGTACTATATTTCAATACATTTATATGCTTCGGTGCACATATTTTAGTACATATACTTCGGTACATATATTTCGGTACATATGTTTTGGTACTATATTTTAGTACATTTATATACTTCGGTACATATATTTAGGTACAATCCTTTTATAATTGTTTGGTACATACTCATTACTTTGCAACTTGCATAATGATAGACTACGTATATTGCAATTTTTTTCTTAACGTTTCACTAGTATTTTTTTGTTATGGTTTTCTATTCAAGTGCATTTATTAATAGAGGAAGTCAAGAATGACGGCAAAAAATCTGGATCAAATCAATAAATCAAAATTTTAGTTTGACAAAAAAAATAAAATATTTAATATGGGCATTTTGGAAATGAAAAAAAATGTATTTAAATATCTAATAACAATTAATTATTAATTTAAATATAAATGCTGATGTGGATATCTAGTCAAAGGTCTATAATTAATATTTAATCTTACATTAGGTTTTAAATGATTTCCAATCTTATCAAATGATTAATATTCAATTGCCCCTAATTTTTGTTTCACCGTTCATTTCTTATTATTACTAAGTAGTCCTGAACTATTGAAAAAAAGTTGAATACGAAAATGTATCATGGACCATACAACCTTTTTGCTAATTACCAATCTACTTTTCTTATTTCTTTCCTCCATCTTAAAAAGTTAATCGGTTATGAGGTGAAATTTTACCCGTCTAATCTATATAATGTTTCTCGCACAAAATCTCTTTTTTTTTTCTTTCCCATTTCTTTCATCCATCATAAAATGTTAATCGGCTACAAGGCAAAATTGCACTAATTTATATAGCATTAAGTTGTGAGGCAAATTTCTGCCAGTATATATACAACGCTTCTCCCATAATACCAACATGACAATAATTAAAACACATATTTTGGTGTTAACAAGAAGAACAACATGTTTTTGGCACATTTGGGACCATAGAATCCAGAGCAACTAAACTACAAAATCTAGTAATCTCTTCTTTTGGAACACTTTAGAAAACGTTACGAAATTGTTTACCTTTAATTTTGCAAATGCACAACTTCCTCAACCAAGAAAAAAATATATGCCAAAAGCCACAAAAAAGCAAAATTCTAAATTGTTCTTATCCAATCAATCTTTTCTTGAAGCAAATCTATGTGCACACATTACATTCCAAAATCCTTGATTAAACCTTACTTACAGACACTAATTAACACTAAACAAAAAAGCAAAAAGACAACACAAAAATAAAGGAGGCGTGGACCATTCCCCCGCCAATGATTTACACCCGCCGCCGTATCCCAAACTCAGTACCGAGTCACGACTCAATGAGTCGACTCAGAAACGATTACCTTTTTCCGTTTATTAGTCATTTTTTAGCACTGATATTATAATTTACACCTACTCCGTAAATACAAAAAACCCATTTTCTATAAAAAAAATTTAAAAAAAAAGGAAAAAAAAACTAAAACGTGGTTGAGTTGGCGGTATGCAAGTTCCTCACAACTCGGTACCGAGTCGGATCGAGTCCAGCTCCGGCACCCGAGTCCAACACCGAGTCCCAATTCGGCTCATCGTCTCTCCCTCTCATCACCATCAACAGCCGGTTGGCCTTCTCCCTCGCCCTCTCGCTCCCACTCTTCTCGATCTCACTCAACACCTCCACCGCCTGCGCCTCCCTCGCCAGCCCGCGAAACCTCATCGACCCTTGACTCAGCGCATAGAGCGCCGCCACGCAGTACTCCCGAGTCGACTCGGAATCCAACTCGGTTCGCCTCCTCAGCATCCCCACGAAACACTCCACCGCGTTGGCGTCGAGCATGGCGGACCTCCCCTCGTTGCAGCTAGCTAGATTGTACAGAATCAGCAGAACCCGGCCCGCTGACGCCGGAGACTTAGCCAAGGCCAGCAGAGTTGGCACCGCGTTGTGTTGCTTAACGAGTTTGACTCGGTTGCTCTCCACCAGCGTCAAGTGATAGAGCGCCAACGCCGAGTCATTGCGCGTCCGCTCACTCTCCGCCCTCACGAACGCGTGCATCAGCGGAGGCAACGCTCCGAGCACTCCGATCGCCATCTTGTTGTCTTCCTCCAACGCCAAGCTGAAAAGCGCGCCGGCGGCGTGCTCCTGCGACTCACTGGATCCTCCCTTCAATACATCCACCAAATGCGGGACGAATCCTGACCGTACGATCTTCACCTTGTTGGGCTTCTCCAGAGACAAGTTCACCAGTGAAGCGAGGGCGTTTTGCTGCACGGTGCTGTATCGCGAGACAACCAGTGATCCGACGGCGGAGAGCAGCCGAGGAGTGCAGAGCAAAATCCTAAGCTCCTCCTTCGTCCTCGTGAGCTTTCTGAGTAAAATTACCCCCTCCTCCTGCTCTATTACCTCAGAGCTTCTCAGCTTCGTCATCAATTGCTCCTCCTCCTCGCATCCCAGATTTAGGGTTTGAAGCTCGGCTGTGATTTCGGAGGAAGACGACGAGGAGTAACAAGACGGCCGGGTCGCGAAGGGAAGCGGAGTGGGGGGACTCGCCGAGGGGATGACCACCGATTCTTCCGACGAACTGGAGTAGAAATGGTCGACTCGGCGGCCCAACTCGGTCGCCGCGTGCATGTACCCAACCGGCGGCCTCTCCGCCATCCCCCTCAGCAGCTCCCGCTCCGAAACCCTAATTCCCGGGTCTTCCCTATCCTTCTCCATCAGCGCCAGTACGGCCTTCTCGAGTGCGATTGCATCGGGTGCCTGCGGGTACTGGGCGTTGTTGCGGTCGCACCAGTTCTGGATGGTAGACTTGATGGCAAAATTGGGAATCACGGTGGAGAAATCGGGTCGGGTCCCATCTTCGAGTTTGGGGGAGAAGCTCAACTCGCGGCAGAGTTGGACGGCGAGGCGCTCGAAGGTCTGACCCGAAGAGACGACGACAGGGTCGGATATTAAGGACCCTGAAATGGGGCATAAGAGCTCGTTTGGGGGATTCTTCGAGCCGGAATTGGAGCGGTGGAAGGAGATCTTCCACCTGTGCTTGCCATTACCGCCCATGCCCAAAGAGGAGACGGTGGAGGTTGCGGCGGCGGAGCTATGAGACCTTTCTGGAATTTTGGGCTGATGGGTTTCTGAGGGACTGTGTTGCTGTTGTGTTGGACATGAGTTACTGGGAGCTGAATAATTAATTAAGGTGCTTTTTCTCTGAAGCTTTGGGTTTTGTTTAGTCTTGGTTTATACGCTGCGTGATGTTTGCTTGACCAGTCAGGGCGTTGCCCAACGATCCCCTTGTGGAAACCCACTTTCTTGTTTTTATGCATTTTGATAAACCGAGTCAAATTCGGTCAAGCAGTGTATTCTTCGACTTATACTACAATTTGAATTCTCTCCTCGTAATTTATATTCACAAGACTAGCACTTCAGCGGTTGAATGTGAGAAAATAATGATTCATATCATCATCGTTTAATATTGCATGATCGAAAGCTCGAAATGAGAAGGTAATTGCTAGCATTCCTCTACTTACTTAATCGTCGAACATAACTCTTATAATTGGATAACTTGTAGCTCAAACAGTTAAGAATGTTTATCTCTGGATTTGACTTCTTAAGTTTGGTTTCCCACTCTCGCTATCGCTTGTAAAAAAAGTTAGTTTTGAGATTAGGCACTACCATTTTTAAGTGTATTTAAAATTTAATCTAATTGGTTACATAATGATGAGGGGATTAGAAAATAGGATAAAGGGCACCGATTTAGTAAATATCAGCAGGTTCTACCTACTACTGCTCTAAACCAATAAACACCAGATATTTCTCTTAAACAGTCTTATTCAAGTTATAATTGGCTAATCCATCTCATTAATTATAGATTAACATTAAACACACCTGCAATTAAAATTACAATTTTTTTTAAAAAAAAATTCCACGCTGAAATTGTCAAGGGGGGAATGTCAAAGGCAAGGCTAGTGACCGGAGTGAAGTCATAACAAGGTGACCATGCTAGAAGGTGTGGCTGAATCACCTCCTTTTCAGAGAGAGCTAATGTTTGTTGAGTATTTTGGTAGAATTCTCTTTCCTTCAAATTCCCTCTCCTTCCTTCTCTCTCAATTCCATCTATATCTTTTTTTTTTGTATAAAGAAGTCAACACAAAATGTTAAAGTGACGTCATCGTGACTGTTCAAATAAAATAGGATTGGAGGAAAAGATAATTTAAACAAGAGATAATCATACTCCGAAATAGATCTAACATATGCCAACTTGTAATACTAAAATTAAATTCCTAGAAAATTGTGTATTTCAACTACTAATCATACGTATGATACCACGTATGCGAAGCTTACGAATCCACAGACAGAGATTGTGTGAGGGCTTGGAGTTTGAAAGGGTCCTTGTCACAGACTCTCACATGCTAGGTTGGTGGCTTCAATAACACTAAAAGTTTAGGGTCTGTTTGATACTCTACTTGAATCCAACTATTTAAACTTAAAAATAATTTTCAAGTTTTAGGCCTTAAAAACTTGTTTGGTATGACTATTTTAAAAAACTGAACTCAAGACTAACTAAAAAATATAGTCTATTCTCTAAAAACATAAAAAAGTGAGTAGAGTTTCTAAACTTAAACTCACTCCTTTCTTTTCTTCCCTTCCTCCTCTCTCAATCCAAATCTATCTCTCTCTATTCTTCTTTCTCTCTCCTTTTTTTTTTTACCTTTTTCGTCTCTCCTCCAATCCGCTATCTTCGTTCTCTCGGTTCTTTCTCTCACTCATCTTTCTCTCTATCTCGTCTGATCCTCTCTTCTTTCTCTTTCCTTCAATCATCTCTTACTTTCTAACCTCCTATCTCCTCTTTCTCTCGCTCTTGCGACCCCCTTTGTTTAGATCTTTTTGCCTACTTTAAGTCGTAAGATTTAAAAATTAACCAATCAAGTTTTTGAGTTTTAAAGAAAATTATTTTCGAGAAATGTTCTTAATAAATGTTTTGAAAAATGATAAAAAATTTCAATACCAAACAGGCCCTTAGGGTTTGAATTACGATTGAGAACTTACGTTTACTGTAAGTCGGCAGATTTTTGAGCCTACCAAACCATGTCAAACCAATGCTGTATCAGTGAATGAAGTAGCGTACTTTGTCATGAGATTTAGTGGTGCGAAGATGAGCAATTCTATTTGGGTCATCAGATCCCATTTTTGTTGGTGATAATTTTGAACAAAGATGGTTTGTCATGTCCTCCTTCTTAGATAGGGCTCTTGTGGGATGGGGAAGACGTGTTAGCCTAGTTTGGTAGCATCGTTTGTATTCCCCTTCTCGATTGCTTGTGTTCTGTTGGTCAGGTTTCTCTGGCTTTCTTTGTATGTGATGGTTGTTGCCTTGGAATGAATTTCTTTTTTTTTTTCTTAAACAAAAAAAGAAAAAAAATAAGAAAAAAACCAGAGGTATGTCAAGTCAGGCAAACTTGCATGTAGCTATAGCCTATAGTAGAGAACCATCTTAAATTATATAAGAGGGATCTTGTTCATCAAGCCGGATATTCGATATGTCATTTATATTATTGATATCATGGACAAGTTGGCATCAATATAGTGTAGGAAATGTTTCAATATGTTGTCGGTAGAACTATTGATATGCTATCCATAATCCTGCTCCATAAACAGTGGAGCATCGTCATTTATGTGTGTATATAGATTAAGAAGATGGTTTATTTATTGGTCAACTATTAAGCAGAAGTTGAACATGGCCATAACTTGAATCAATTACTACTATTTTTGTGTCTGAAACTCTGATCTGTTGGATTTGGGAGAGAAGTGAAGATCATTCAACTACAATAGATAGAAATTAAGAAGCAGTTAAGAAAGTTTTAGTTAACTAAAAGATGCTTGAACCAGACTAGTAAGATTTTTACTGATATCTTAATTTCATTAGATGCTTGAACCAGACTAGTAAGATTTTGTCTGGGGAATGAGTATAGAATATACGGCCCGTAAAATTTAGGGTTTGTTTGGAATTACTTATGTAGAAAGCACTTATGTTGATAATGTTTATGCTAGAATTGTTTTTACTAGAAGCACGTCGAAAGTTCTATGAAACATGGAAAAGTACTTAAATGTGTTTCTGTAGGCGTTTTCTTATAAAACGATTCTATGATTCATAACTATAACCTCTTTTAAGATTTATGCCAAACAAATTTAGAAAATACTTTTAGCTTGTGCAGACTCGATCCCAAACACACGTTAATGTACCGAAAACTACTTGATTCTCTCATTTATGACACAGTAGAGAACCAAAGGATCGAGGGAAATATAAATAAAAGGGGGATAGATACCTGAGAATCACTCGACCAGGGTCAACGGATTCACTCACGTCGATAATCATGGATTTGCTCGACACGACCAAGCCTCGCACTTGATTTTAATGAGGAGAAACACACTCTCTTCTTAGATTGATTATAATTCACTAATAGGGAGAGTACAATAATTGACAGGATAAATATTTAATACTAAAGATTATAGTTTGTAGACATCTAATTAGAACATGACTTTGGAAGCTGAAAAGCCACCAATAACATGATTAATACATGGGCCATATTAATTGTCATGGGCTGCACCATATTTGGCTTTGGGCAATTGAAGTGAGTGATTTCTCCTTCTCCAATCAAGCGTTTGGCTTGATCATGTGAGCGAATCCACAATTAGCAACGTGAGTGATTCCGTTGCCCCTGGTTGAGTGATTCCCAGGTTCTATTCCCATAGCGACGTCGAACGAGTTCCGTTGCCCTAGTTGAGTGATTCCTAGATTATTATCTATCGTTCTATTCATTTACCCTTGGCTTCTCCTATTTCAAATGGCATCAGAGCAGATTTTTCACTGCGGGTTTAAAAGAAAAAAAAATCGTCTTGTTGCTTCTACACTTCTTCAAATTTCAGTTCTCTTTGTTCGAGTCACCCAAAAGGTTACGTATCATTGGAAAGGTCTTTGAGTACACTTTTCAACAGAAGACAATGCCTCAATCAAAGTTTTCTGGAGGAATTTGCTAGCAAAATAGTGATGGGTGTACGTTTTGTGCAAAATCTGCAAGGGCGATTTCTTTTTCAACGAAGAGATATACCAGCATCTTGTACCAATGAATAATAATCAGGTATATGAAAGTCACTCTAGTGAGATTTTTGGAAGAAAATATTTTTTACTCACAAAGAATTGATTGGAATTTGCCTCCAATTTATGATGAGTATTCCAAGGTTGGTGTTTTGATGATTGCTATTCAAACAATTGCTAACATTGAAGTGATTGATGAACAACATGGGTTTGGAATATGAAAAGCCACCAACAACATGTTTAATACAAAGGCCATATTAATTGTCATCGTCTGCACCAATTTACACTTTTAAGACTCGAGTTGTAGGCGAGGTTAAAAAAAAAAACTATACATCCAACAAATTGATGAACTCCTACAGTTCGTGGTTCTACAAATCCAAACAATAGTAGCTCTTTCAAAGACACAAATGGCCATCTGGAAAATTATAAGTTTAGTTAAATGTTCACAAGTTTGAGAGTGGGAACACGCCCAGATCCTCCTTCGTTGCATATTCATATATAATGTGACAGTGAAAGAAGACCTTTATTTCACATTAATTTGTCTAAAGCCAGACGCCCCATTTACAGAAAAAAAATTGAATTAAAAGCACTCTCTTTATTAACAACTTGGGTTAGTTTAAAAGCGGTTTTAAAATGATTAAAAGCATTTTTAATAAAAATGTTTTTGAGTTCCATAAGCATTTGAAGTATTTCCTTAAAAAAAATCAGTTATGTGTTTTAGGATTCACTTACATTTTTATTAAGGATTGCTTTAAAAAACACTCTCATAAAAAACGCTTTCAGTCATTTTAAAAAGTCTTCCAAACGAGCTCTTAATATTAACAATGCTAAATGACCAATTAACAAAGGTTGGGAAGTTTACTGAAACATACAAAGCTCAAGATTTTCATGGAAATCAAGTGCATGATATGCTTGCACTTGCAGTGGGCTTTCCAAATTCGTTTAGGCTTTTTTGAGATTTGTGGGCTTCAATTGGAATGGGTTCCAAACGGACAAGTCAGAAGTATATCAAAAACATTTTGTTTGGGCTTAGGCTTGAGCTTTGGTACTTACTACCTCTTAATTTGCTGACACACGGTCTAATCGAAACTGAATCATGAATATCATGAAATAAAAGTGTCATCAAAGTCGCGCTGCCTGAATACCATCACGGGGACGTAAAGTGTTAAGCTTATGTACAAATATTTAAAGCCTTCACTACGATCTAAGATTTTTTTTTTTAAATTGTTCTGTTGGTTAGAATCTTACTCTTTTAACTCATTGCATTTCGGTACTGTCTTCCTGAACTAAAAAAAATCTCACATAACCCTTGCATGATTAAATTGTAGAAATTTTGTGCACGTTTGGTTATATTGTGTATGTGCAAAAAATGCACCGCCCAATCTTAATTTGCCAAAAACAACTCTCTTGCTTTTGATCTGGAAAGGTAATTTTGATGATCAAGTCTATACAAATACAACCTAATTAAAGTGCAAAAGAGAGAGATGGATTTGATAAGAACATATGAAATGCATTATAATTGCTAATTAATCAACCGTTTTATTTGTCGTTTCAATTTTTTTAAGCTAATTACGTACGAACAATGCGTGGCTACTCAAAGATGAGTAGAAACTCCTACTTTAATCATAGAATTTTGTGTTTATGATAAAAATCGTTTATATTATGAATCACTCTATAAAGATCATCTCTGCAAAAATAAACAAAAACTAAGATCGTTTAGTCAATCTATTGTAGCAAATACATAGACGATTCGTAATACTTTTATCAATTTCGTTCATCTGCTTTTATACATGACGATGACTAAAAGACTTTAGTTTTAATTGATTTTTTGCAAATGCAATCTTTATAGAGTAATTTATAATATGAATGATCTTGATTATAAACATGAAGTTTATGAACCGACAACCAACAGTTTTAAGTAAAAAAAAACTCATACTCATCTTTTAAGTAGCCAAGTATTATTCATTACTTAAAGAGTAATATAATCTACAAATTTAGTCTCTCTAACATTACTCTTACTTAAAAAGATGTGCCACATATTTGGCCTTCCACACATGTACAGGACAATCCACATGCAGTATGTAAACTGGTTACCAGTCTGAACAGACTGAAAGTGAAGGGCCTGCTTTGGACTAAATCTCCTCGGTAGGCCGAGAAAGAAACATGACATGCAAGAGTGTCATGTTTTAAACCAAGAATGTAGCATGTATATTTCACCACCAAGAACCAGGCTGCTCCACAATTTTGCAAAATGTCTTCCTTATTGCACGCCGTGTCTTTTGTCCTCAACAAATTAAGCAAAAATACACGTGTGTTGACATGAACATTGAACACTCATGTGTTGAAGCGTGTCTCATATCGGAAACCTGGTGAAGCGGTTTCACTATTTATTTTTTTTTATAAATCCGTACTTAGTAGATTGCACAAGTTGTTAAGTTGAAAACAATAACCGCGTAATTAGTAGCGTGTTGCTAAAGCGATCTTGTAACTTTGACATCATGTGCTACTAGACTTGGATTTTCTTTATTTTCTAAGCAAAGACTAGAGAAACTTAGAATTTTCATCCCGTAGCTTCTAATTAATGTGAAAGACACGTAATCAATTCATAATCGTCAATCCCCATATGCAAAAGGTTGTGAATATGATGGATCGATTCAAAATTCAAACTGAAGGACAACTGGAATAATTAAGTTGTGTTTACTTAAGAAAATTTTTATTTGAACCCATATAATCTCTCTCTACACACAACTTACTTTTTATCTTTATAATTTTATGTGAACCATATAAATTTATTTTTACACCAATTTAGCCTAATTCGGGTTTGGTGTGAAAGGAAATCAGAACGAGCAGTCGGACGAGCGGGAAGAAAGGGGTTGGCGGCGGTGGAGTTCTGCTGAATGAAGCAAATGCATTCGGTGGAGTCCTTCAGATAGAAAACATGTTAGAATGAAGAGTTATGCTAGGACACCAAATTTGTAAACTCATTGATATGTTATCGATATAAAATGAGTACGTTTAGCAACGTTTAAGTAATAATTCAATTATCAACTTTCATGTCATTTAGTTTACAAATTTTGTCTCTCTGGCTAGACATTACTCTAGAATGAAATATGCCCTCCATGGAAAATCGCATGGCTGCAACCTTAAATTCAGCATAAATTCCACCAATCAAAGACCCATTTTTCTTTCCAACCTCTCCTCTTTCTCACGGTAAAAGCTAGGCTAGGCATAAATCCATTTTTGATTACTTTCTTTTGTTTCGCACACTGATTTGGAATAATAAAGTCCTTTTCTGCACGCAATATACACTCTTAAATTCTAAACAAAAATAATTGAAATCAAATAAAAAAAATTGCATAAATCTATTCATACTTTTTAGAGGATTCAAAACTTCAAAATCACAATTCATCCGTCAAAAAGAGCATTTTTCTTTTTGACAGCATCTAAATAGAATGCAAGAGAAATATTGTGTGATGGTAAAGGTTTAATTATATCGGGTGTTAGTTTGTTGATAATTATTGCTATTTTCATCTTGTATTCGATGATAAATATACAATAGGGTAAACAAAATAACTGACATTTAAAGCTTAAGTTGAGTTTAATGTTTAAGAATTAGGTGTAGAGTGAGATTATATGGATTCAAATATAATTTTTCTTTACTTAATTATGTTATAATGCTAAGAAGCTACCCAGATCAATCTCATGAACAAAGTGAAACGAAATGCAATAATTGTCATGCTCTCACATGTTTGCAGTGCATCAACACAGCAAGACTACTAATAATTAGATATGAGTTGAAGTAGAGCATCTGAACATGTAATTAAAGAAAAGAACTTTAATTACTTAATTAAAAAAGAGAATTAAAAGTGAAGAAAAACACTTGATTCAGAACAAGTTGGTAGCCAAAAATTCAGAACAAGCTAGGTGTGTGTGGATTTGCTAGGGTTGATGTAGCAAATGATCGGACCGAGACGCTTGATTCCCCTTCAGCCAAAGAGTTGGATAACCCTTTTGTCTGAGAAACCCTACTCATACAATAAGTAGGGTTTTGATCTCATATATAAGAGGTAGCAGTACTAGTGAAGGCCTATGCCAGCTCTCTCCTCCTCCTCCTCCTCCTCTTCTTCTTGCTGTTGATCTTGATCAGCTGCTGCTTCTTGTTTTGGCAGCAGTAGTAGCAGAAGTAGAAGTAGGTTTCCTGCAGGTGCTGAGTAGTGTTGGAGATGATGGTGGTGGTGGGGTTGGTGGATGGTGGTGGTGGTGGTGGTGATGATGACGATGATAAAGGTGGGGGTGAGGGGGTAATGATGGTGGTAGAGAGTCAGAGAGAAGGGCTTGGAGGAGAGCATCATGATTGCTGTTTGGTTGTTGTGTTGAAATTTTGAATAAAAATCCAAGCTATTGCTGTTGTGTGCCATCGCTGTTCTCTCTCTTTCTCTCTCTCTCTCTCTTGATGGAGATCGAGGAATTATATATTATCATGAATCCCCTTGGTGTGTGGTTGCTTTTTCATTCCCCCCAGCTTCTGTTCTCTAAGAAAAGATTTTTTGCATTCTCTATATGGAAAAAGGAATCTCCTGCAATATTTGTTAGAGAGATTTTTCAGTGTGACTGAAATATAGGATAATACATCACGTATTACTGTATGAATAGTGTAATATGTGTGTTAAA
>JAOTRO020000017.1:6297313-6310506 GCA_028566515.2 Pyracantha coccinea | reverse complement strand
AATTTAAATAAGCACACATGGTGTTTTGAACCCAAGACCTCCTCATTAATTTCAAACAACAAAATCACTGATTCTAGTTAAATTTCCTTGTCATTAAACCAAATTTCATAAATTTATATTCTTATGAAAACGTATATAAATATGCCACACTAATAATTTTGATGCCCTTAATTTTTTTTGGGCCCCAAACAGTCGCCCTACCCGCACTGAACCTGAGCCTGTTTCTAGTGTAAAAGATCCAACTCCAAGCACGCACAACTCCTAAAATATTTCTTGTTTTTCATCGCAGCATGAAATGAGTAGTTGTTCAGCATATTGTTATTTTCTTAGTTGTATCGACAACTTCCAAGGCCTGATGTCAAGCATCACTTGCCAAGGCTTGTCCCAAGGCCTGTTGTGCATCACTGCATCACTTGCCAATGCCTACTGAATTCTGCGTAAGAGCATTTCATCCAACATTTTGTAGGCACTCTTAGGTTCTATACCGGATGGTCATAATCCTGCAGCGACCTTGCTCCCATGTTTTCCGACTTCCGTAGGATCTCGAGTTCTAGGCGGAACCCCTGGACCGGCCACTAGTTGTCGCATAAAAAATTTTCATGCCCATTACTTGCATATTTTGAAAGTAGCCATTCCTTACCGCATGCCACTTGTGTATACATTTTTTTTAAAAACTATTATTATTAAGGAGAGGGGAAATGGTTTCTAATACTCTATCTTCTGGAATATTATATAATATGCAACGCTTGTGAATACGTTTTATTGTGATTTTTATTTTTTATTTATAATTATGCACAATCTCAAAATTTGATTGGAACGAATGAATTACTCATTCTAGAATGTCATGTATTTTCAGAATAAATCATATAATCGCAACACTTTAGAACTATTGTTTGAATATTTTGTTGACGTATATGCTCATAAATGCCTGAAGCAAGATATGGATAATGAATGTTGGTCATATTCATTGCACGTGATGAAATCAATGAAAAATTATACTATAATTGACTGTGGACAAGGATTCTCTCCCATCTTTTTTTCCTTTCCTTTTCTCCCCTTCTGTTTGACACTCAAGATTTCTTCTTGTAGTGAGATCAAAAGAAAAAATAGAAAGAGAAAGAAGAAGAAGAAAAAAAAAGGGAGAGAAATCCCCATCCATTGACGATTGAGGAAATATAGGTACAAAGGACAAGTTCAGATTGCAAGTTTTTATTATTTTGGTAAATAAGTTGAGGTAACAAATTCCTAATGTTCATAACTTGGTTTCGCAACAGTGTTTCTTGCAGCAACCCACCAACCTTTTTCAGATTAATTATGCTTTTAGTTCTGGATGAACTGCAGATTTAATCTCATAATTAATATCCGAATGGAAATTTGGTCCTTAGATTATTATTTTTCACTAAATTAAGTCCTTAAAAACTCTTAAAAGCTGTAAATTTCATTCCTACTATTAGATTCGAAGATATTCTATTCATTTTTTTTTTATCAATTCAAGTCACGTGATTTGCATGTGATACACGTTTGCGTATAAATTGATAGGTTTTAATGAGTTTAAGTACTTATTTATTTGAAGAAAAAAAATGCATAGAGTTAACTTTAAAGAGTAAATTTGCTAAATTTGCAATTATATTCATAATTTATATCCAACATTAAGGGCTTATGGGTAAAAAAATGACAGTATTACCTTTAGAGTGTATTGTGTTCAAGTCATGCGGCTTAAATTGATGAAAAGTTTAAATATAATAGTTTCAAACTTAATGGTAGGGATGAAATTGCCAAGTTTTAAGGACTTAATTTTCTGAAAAATTTAGGAACTTCATCTTCACTCGCATGATAAATTAGGGACTAAATCAATAATGTACCCAATAATATTATATATTGTAGTTGTTGAATGCAAAAGTAAAAGAAAAAAAAGTTAAGGGCTCGTTTGGTATCCTGTTAATTAAATTTTTATCATTTTTTAAGAACAATTATCTTTAATACTTAAAAACTTGTGTGGTATGAAATTCAAAATTTGTTTTTAAATTTAACATTTAAAAAAAAGGAACTTTAACCAAAAACTCCTGGTAGTGTTCAATCTAACGAAAAATCACATTTTTACACTAAAAAGTCAATCCTGGTACTATGCACTTTACCCTTTATTTTGTCTTTATTGTTAAAACTCAAAAATTTCAAGTCATTTTCATTAGTTTTCCTTTAAAAAAAACCCCATCATCCAGTGAATTCGGTAACATCAACCGGAGATGAAAATCCAAAGAGAGAAAAGAGAAAGTGGACAGAGAGAATACCAAGGGATATAAAGAGAGCATTGATTGAGAGGGGAGAAAGACGAGAGAGGGTCGGATGAGCGAGGTAGAAAAATGAGAAAGAGATGAGAGAGAAATAGAAGAGAGAGTGTCGGAGGAGAGAGAAAGATATGAAAGAGAAAATATATAGTGCATATAAAATATTCGGAGAAGAAAGTATTAAGTATAACTTTAAAAACTATAAAAACTCATTTTTGATTTATTCAACAAGTAGGCAAATTTTTAAGTCGGTTTTAGTATAGTTTTTAAAATAATCCTACACAAGTACTCAAAACCATAAAATTTTGAAAATTGTTTATGAGTTTGAATACAAACAAGTCCTAATCAATTGCGGCTAATTCTAAACTAATAAACAAATTAATTAATCAAATGAAAAAAAAGCCAACGACCCTCGTTCCTCCCGCGAAAACTCAAGAGGAGCTCTCTTTTAGTGAAGCATCGTAAGCACCGGAAATACCGTCTCTTCTTTGTTCGAGTTTTCAGCTGTTGAAATCCTCTTCACGCGATCCGCACTTTCAGATTTCATACTACTAATATTAGAATATCAATCCGAAATCCGATCCAATTCGAATCACCTCGTTCACTCACTATCGTTTGGAAGAGCATCAGAGCTGGCCGAAAAATGGCGGTACAAGTTCCGAGCCGGCAGTTATTCATCGACGGCGAGTGGAAAGAACCGGTCCTCAAGAAACGCATTCCGATCATCAACCCTGCCACTGAGGAAACCATTGGTCTCTCTCTCTCTTCCTCGACTCTATGCTTTTTTATTTTGATTGGGGAAATACTGATTTGTGGTTTGTAACTTGTTTTCCAAGTTAGGGCTCGTTTGAAAATGTTTCTCTAGAAATCAAGTGTGCTCACAAGCGCTTTTGCTATAAGTGTTTCAATCCAGAAACACGTTTAGCTTTTTGAAACTTTATTCAGACAACTACTGTTAGAAGTGCTTTTGATTATATGAAAACGCTATTAGCCATCCCAAAAGCACTTCTGGATAGGCGTTTCAATGAAATGATATGTGAGTTAGTGGTTGATTTGTGGGAATGTGTGATGCAGGGGACATTCCTAGAGCTACTGCTGCTGATGTGAAGCTTGCTGTGGAGGCTGCTCGAAGAGCCCTTGCCAGGAACAACGGGAAAGATTGGTCCTCTGCGCGAGGAGCTTCTCGTGCGAAGTATTTGCGCGCTATTGCTTCTAAGGTACATTGTCTCTGAGTCTCACTATGTAATTTTTTGTTAGTGAAATTATCAATCTGGTTGTCATCAGTTGCATGTTAAAACAGTATTATTGTTGATCGTGTTTCGATCTTCCAATCTTTCGAATAGTTTTGAATAACTCTCACTGTAATAAAATTGTTGGAGATGTCTTAAGCTTTTAGTACTTTTGATGCAGATAAACGAGAGAAAAACTGAGCTAGCCAAACTCGAAGCAATGGATAGCGGAAAACCGCTGGATGAAACTGTTTCTGACATTGTATGCTAGTGACAAATTTTGAAATTATTGTTTACGACATCATGCATAAGGTCTTATGTGATGTATTGGCACCTAATTAACTCAAATTCGATACAGGGGGAAGTCGTAAGCTGTTTCGAGTACTACGCAGGCCTTGCCGAAGAATTGGATGCAAAGCAAAAAACTCCCGTTTCTCTTTCCACGGAGAAGTTCAAAACTCATGTTCTTAAGGAACCGGTCGGGGTTGTTGGGTTGATCACATCATGGTATGTTGCAGCTTCTTTATTTCAAAAGAAGCCCGAAGCATCTTAATAATGAATGATTTATATGTTAAGGAACCGAAAGTGCTTAACAAAAAGTGCTTATCTATTATGTTAAGGAACTACCCTTTGTTAATGGCTGCGTGGAAAGTAGCTCCTGCCTTGGCTGCTGGCTGTGCGGCTATACTGAAACCGTCTGAGTTGGCATCTGTGTATGTCCTGGTTGGTTTATACTGTATACATACGTATTATTTAATTGGTATGTTGATTTTTCACATATATGCATACCGTTTGTGTTATCCATCGATTCTAGAACTTGTTTGGAGCTAGCTGAGGTGTGTATAAATGTTGGTCTTCCTCCCGGTGTCCTCAACATTCTGACTGGAATAGGCAATGAAGCCGGCGCTCCTTTATCAACTCATCCAGATGTTGATAAGGTTCAGCTTTTTCTCTTTACTAATTATGTTATTCGAATCTCTGCAAACTCGATGATTGTAAGATGTTCGAGTTGTTAGCCACCAGCCTATCATTGCTATGTGATTAATATTCAACAGATCTCATTTACCGGAAGTACTCTCACCGGGACCAAGATTATGGCAGCTGCAGCTCAATCGGTCAAGGTAGGTTGAAAAACTAAAAATCTTTCTAATGTGATAACTGGTCCATTTTGTTTTCGGGGTTCATTTCTCCTATGTGATTTCTTTGTAGCCTGTTGCATTGGAGCTTGGAGGGAAAAGCCCCATTGTTGTTTTTGATGATGCTGATATGGAAAAGGGTTAGTACCTCTTGGGCAAATAAGTTGCTTCCGTTAGAAACTAGTTGCGCACGGATAGAACATTCACGCGCATCTAATTGAAACATGTTAGAAAAACAATAAACATATAGATATAGTACTGCTGCCGGATGACGGTACTGTTACGTTAACTCTCTATTATTCTATGATTCAATTGAACAGCTGTGGAATGGACCTGCTTCGGTATATGTTTGTCAGGTGGTCAGACTTGCAGCTCAACCTCCCGTCTCATAGTGCAGGTAAGTATAATAGCGTGATCGATGCTACATTACTTTCTGTTAGTCCCTTCTAAGTTACATAGATATTTACTAGAGTACTAATTAATCCCTCGCATTTCGACTTCAGGAAAGCATTGCTATGGAGTTTGTGAACAGGCTTGAGGACTGGACCAAACTCATCAAGATTTCGGATCCTATGGAAGAAGGTTGCAGGCTTGGCCCTGTTGTTAGTAAAGGGCAGGTAAATCAACTGTCAACAATTTCTGCATCTTATGTTAAGAGTCTCCGTGTGCGAGCGAGTGAACGCATTTGTGTTTGTCTTTCGAGACAACGAAAAGCTTTAAATTTCGTTCCGAAGTTTACGATCCAAGTGAGTGTTATCTAATCTTCACTGCATTTGGTTCAGTATGAGAAAATATTGAAGTACCTCGAAGGGGCTAAAAGTGCAAAAGCAAAAGTTCTGTACGGCGGGAATCGTCCTGAGGTACAAACTAACCTATACATAGTACATGACTTTATTCTGTATCAAAAACTTGAGACAGTTTGTTAAAAGAAGGATGGCAATGGCAGCATCTGAAGAAAGGATTCTTCCTCGAACCGACCGTCGTAACTGAAGTAACATGCGCCATGAAAATATGGAGAGAGGAAGTTCTTGGGCCTGTTCTTTGTGTCAAAACATTCAATACAGAAGAGGAAGCCCTTGACTTAGCAAATGACAGCCCGTGAGTTGAATCTCCTCTTCTTTTTAGCCCCGTTTCCTTCTTTCGGTCAATTTCTTCCTCTTATAGTCTCCTTACTACCCACATTTGTTTGATCTTCCCTTGACAGTTATGGCTTAGGTGCTGCTGTCATGTCAAAAGATTTAGAAAAGTGTGAGCGCTTCGCTAAGGTAAGACTGATAAGATATTATAAGTTAGTGTTCTAATAATCGCTCTAGGCGGTGTATAGGCACTGGCGTAATGCCACTGCCATGATTAAGGCCGAATCATTAGAAAAATTGGGCGGCGTCTAGGCAGGCAACACGTGGGTTGGGTGGGCTGCAGATCGGCCGAAATCTCTAAATGGAAGTTGTTACTCTTAATGGCTGAAAATAAAAAAACTGCGTAGTCCCTCGCCTAAGCCCTGCCTAGGCCCTTGGGCACTATGGCCCTCTACTGTTTGACTACAGCATAGTGGGTTTTAGAACATTGCATATAACTGTTTGTATATTTCTTTTTAGTATCTCTTTCATCACGTTATATACGTGACGCTAGGAATACTAATGGCATCATTTTGATAATTTGGTTACAAATTGTGTTTCATTTTGTTGGTGTGATGCTTTGCAGGGCGTTCAAGCAGGAGTTGTGTGGATCAATTGCTCACAACCATCCTTCATTCAGGCTCCATGGGGAGGCTACAAACGAAGCGGTTTCAGCCGCGAATTAGGAGAATGGTACATTTTCTTAATCTTCTGTTAATTTAATTTTAATATTATGTTATGATTTTGATTAGGGGAAGGATAATGACGGTATTTCCGTTTTTCTGTTGCGTAACAGGGGACTTGAGCTTTACTTGAACATCAAGCAAGTTACTGAATATGTATCAGATCAACCTTATGGTTGGTTTGAGGCACCTCCTCCTTCAAGTCCCTGAACAGAAGAAATGGAAGAAAAAAAAAGGAAAAGTTAGAAAATAATTCAACCATGTTGAATAAAATAAAAATGTTAATATATATTTCAGTGTCTCTGAAACACAAGATGATACATTACGTGTTGATATACAAATGATGAGATACTTGTGTTAAAACAGTTAACAATATGTAATGAAATCGACTTTAGAGAAATAACTATTTGAGTATATATTCTTGTTGTTATGTTGTATTCATTCTTAAGAAACAAGTTACGTGATTATTTCGTGAAAAATAATATTTTGGACGGCTTGTAATTTAAGTGACTAGAACGTTTTTCCCTATCCCAAAACTAAGTGTTTAATTTTCTTATTTTAAAATGTAACAGTATCTCAAACTAATATTCCGATCAAATCAAAATTTCAAATGCATGATATTTTGTTATTCGTTCTGATCCTAGTTATCCAAAAGCTCTGACATTTCCCCAAATAAAAAAAATAAAAAAATAAAAAACTTCACAGGCTACCTGGTGAGCCGGAAACAACGTCACATCACGTTGCTGCTTAGCCCGGTCTCTGCTTATCACTCTATCACTGCGCAGAGAGAGAGAGAGAGCTGAGAAATGGCGATCCAAATGCCGAGTCGGCAGCTGTTCATCGACGGCGAGTGGAGAGAACCGGCCCTCAAGAAACGCATCCCAATCATCAATCCTGCTACTGAACAAATCATCGGTCTTTTTCTCACCCTGAGCATTTTTGTCAATAAATTAATTTCTGGGTTGTTTTTCTAAATTTAATATACTGTTTGGTCATCGCATTTGATCGTTTGATGTATTTAGTAGCTGAAGAGTTTGAGCAAAAATTTGATGTAAATTGGCTTTATTTACTGACCCAGAACTTGTTCTCGTAAAACATTTTATTAAATTCGTAAAAATAGAGTGCTGGGTATTCGATTCGTGCTTGATCTTCTAATGGGAGATCCAAAGATCGTCTCTTTTTTTTTTCTTTCAAATTTCTATGCTATCTGTGTTTATACATAAACAATGGAAAGAAGTGATGGGTTTTGTAATCTTAACTAAATCTGATATGAACTGGTTGTGGAATGTGTGGATGCAGGGGATATACCTGCAGCTACTGCTGAAGATGTGGAGCTTGCGGTGGAGGCTGCTCGGAAAGCCCTTGCCAGGAACAAGGGGAGAGACTGGGCCTCCGCGCCTGGGGCTGTTCGTGCCAAGTATTTGCGTGCTATTGCTGCTAAGGTATTGGCTCTGTTGTCATTGAAATTAATCGGGTCTTGAATTGGAGGTTGAAAGTGTATGGGGAAATCGATAGTTGTAGTTGTTATGCTGTATACTTGTCTCGATTCTTATGTTTGGAGGTTGAGATTTTAACATTCAAGAAGAAATGGCTCTGAACGGAACAATTTTGAATAACTGCCTCGTTTTCTTTCAAGTCTCTTTCTTGGACAATTTTTGATTCTCTAGCTTCCATAATGACCTTTCAAAGATTTTGGCCGTGCTCAGATGTCTTAAGATTTTCTTGTGTTTGTTTGCGTGCAGATAGCAGAGAGAAAATCTGAAATAGCCAAACTCGAAGCAATTGATTGTGGAAAACCATTGGATGAAGCTGCATGGGACATAGTATGCTTGTGATTCTCTGACAATTTGAATTGTTATTTATCATGCATAAGGTCTTATGTTCTGGCACATGCAATGCAGGATGATGTTTCCGGTTGTTTTGAGTACTATGCAGACCTTGCTGAAGGTTTGGATGCACAGCAAAAGACTCCTATTTCTCTTCCTATGGAGCAATTTAAGAGCCATGTCCTTAAGGAGCCCATTGGCGTTGTTGGGTTAATTACACCATGGTATTTGCTGCTTCTTTATATTAAATGAGTATGCATTCAATTTTAGTAAGATTTTCTTCCTTGGTGGTTGCACTAACCTGTTTGTAAAGTAAATTTTCATGTGTAAACCTTAAATTTTGGATTGTGAATTGTCCTAACGGTCCTGTTAGCAATGACAATCTTTAGATATTGTAGGTTTATCTTGTAAATAGCCTTTCAGTGTTATTAAGAAGCATCTTTATTATTTATATGGTGATGAAGTGCTTATGTTTTTATGTTAAGGAACTACCCTTTGTTAATGGCTACATGGAAAGTCGCTCCTGCCTTAGCTGCTGGGTGTGCTGCAATATTGAAACCATCTGAGTTGGCATCTGTGTATGTCCCTTTTTGGTTTATATGTACTTTCTTCAGCTCTTATGTTGCTTTTATACATTGTATGCCTATTATCATGTTATCAATCAATTTCAGGACTTGTTTGGAGCTAGCTGATGTGTGTAGAGAGGTCGGTCTTCCTCCTGGTGTCCTCAATATCCTGACTGGGCTGGGCCATGAAGCTGGTGCTCCTTTGGCATCTCATCCCCATGTTGATAAGGTTCGGGTTTTTCCTTGCTATTCTGTAGTTGGAAATTCTACAAATACATCTTCTTGTAATCCTGCAAATTTGTTAGTTGTGACATCTTGGGTTGTTGGCGGTAATAGTAATAAACTTATATTCAACAGATTGCATTTACCGGAAGTACTATGACTGGGAGCAAGATTATGACAGCTGTAGCCCCATTGGTGAAGGTACAGTCAAGGCTTTGTAATCTGATAATTGTTCATTTATATTTGTGACGTTTGTTCTCTTCATTTGAACTTCATATACCATCTCCGATGTTGTTTGGCAGCCTGTTTCACTGGAGCTTGGTGGGAAAAGTCCAATTGTTGTTTTTGATGATGTTGATATCGACAAGGGTTAGTTCCTCATGAAGGCTACTTTTTAGACTTACATATTTTTTTTTATAACTAATTACTTCCATCAGGATCTAGTTGTATAGGGAGAAAATCTATGAATCTAAAGTGAATTGAAAAAATATACTATTTCTGGTATTATAATGGTAATTGTTTACTCTATGACTCAAACAGCTGCTGAATGGACTGCCTTCGGTATCTTTTGGACAAATGGTCAGATTTGCAGTGCAACATCTCGTCTTATAATACATGTAAGTATGATAGCAAGATGATACATCACTTTTTGTCAGTTCCTTCTCTGTTGCACGGATGATGGTGCATCTTTTTGAACTAAGTGGATATTACATGTAAATTCAAACAATTCTAGACCACGGGGTTCATGCATGATAATTAACTTTTGTGCTACAACATCATCAATTGTGCCACTTTCCCGCGGGTAGTTGAATGTGGTTTCCCTAGAAGCTTATTCATAGTGCCATCTTAAGCAAGCTTATACTACTGTATTAATTTCCTTGCACCTTGTTTCAGGAAAACATTGCAGCAGAGTTTTTGGATAGGCTTGTGCAATGGTGCAAAAACATCAAGATTGCAGATCCTCTTGAAGAAGGGTGCAGGCTTGGCCCTGTTGTTAGTGGAGGGCAGGTGAGTATACTGTTAACAATATTTGCTTTTTGTTTCTGTTTTTAATTCTCTATTTCTTGAATTGGGGGATAGTGTGTTAAAGAAACAGGTCCACTGACACAAATTAGACAATTGAGAAGCACTAAAGTTCCAACTGGTTATCTTTTTCTCGTTTGAAGTCTGTAAATTTAAGATTTGGACTTATGATACTCAAGTTGTCACTCTTGTAAAACATGTAAAACAAGGGCTGTCTAAATCAGCAAGTGTGAGCTGTTTATCCTTCCAATATTTTGAGCATGTCTAGGTAGTTGTTTGGAGTACGTTAATAAATATGTTATATTCGGGCTTGTCTTGTGTGTGGGCCTGGGTTCTAATTTCAAATCTTACCCAGTAATGAACCATTTTTATAGTGCCTGGAAAGTGTTTTCTTATCTAAAATTGCCATGTTTATGCTAAAACAACTCCCCAGCCATTTATGTTGCAGCCTTGCCGGACGGTCTGTTGAAAAGTTTCTTCTTTGGATGAATTTAGGCTGATAAATTGTATTTTATGTTTGTTATAAAGATTAGAGTCCCTACGGTTTGACATGCATCAGGGCATATAGGTCACTTTCTGTGGGTGATAAGTATACGTGTGTTCTTCAGATACAAAAATATGCAAAAGTCAAACAGTTAGTAACATCAAGTAGTTCAAAATTTCAAATCTTTAATTTCACTGTCCAGTTTATTATTGAAGTATTAGAATATTACCTGATTTTCACTATATCTGTTTCAGTATGAGAAAATATTGAAGTTCATCGCAACAGCTAAGAGTGAAGGCGCAAGAGTTTTGAGTGGTGGGGCTCGTCCTGAGGTATAAACCTGTGTTTTCATCAACCCCATTCTGCTTTTTTATTTGTCACAAACTCAATATGTGAGTTATATTATTGGTGGATGGCAGCATCTAAAGAAAGGATTCTTCATTGAACCAACAATCATAACTGATGTAACAACCTCCATGCAAATCTGGAGAGAAGAAGTTTTCGGCCCTGTTCTTTGTGTCAAAACATTTAGTTCAGAAGACGAAGCTCTTGAACTAGCAAATGACACCCAGTGAGTTGACTCTTATTTCTGTCGCTGTCCATAATGAGAGATTTGTTCGACTGTTTTTTTTTTTTTTTTTGTTGTCCCGTTTTGACTGATGAAGTTTATTGAACTTTGACAGTTACGGCTTAGGCGCTGCAGTGATATCAAAAGATTTAGAAAGGTGTGAGCGTGTCTCTAAGGTGAGACTTCTTTGTACTTCTTTTGGAACGGATCATCCCCTGCCCCAGCATTCGTAAAAACAGCATCTGATTATGAGTTGTGTTTCTTGTTTTCTGCAGGCCCTTCAAGCAGGAATTGTATGGATCAACTGTTCGCAACCATGCTTCTGTCAGGCTCCATGGGGAGGCAACAAACGAAGTGGTTTCGGGCGTGAATTAGGGCAATGGTATGGCTTTCTCGGCATTGTGTTATAATGTTCCATTGATATTGCGTATATTTTGGGCCTAATATAATCACACTACATATCCGAACTAAGCATAAAAGAACAACGAACATTGCATTACAGTTACTTCTGCAAATTAAGATCGATGAACTGCCGATGGTAATAATAGTTTCTTCTCTTTTCAACAGGGGACTTGATAATTACTTGACCGTGAAGCAGGTTACTGAATATGTATCTGATGATCCATGGGGTTGGTACAAGTCGCCTTCAAAGCTGTGAAAGTTTACCCGCGAAATAGTATGATGAAAACTGCAGATGTACTGATAACGCACAGGAATAAAGAGGGTGAAAATATGTACTGAGCTAGAAAACTGGATGTCAATTTTAACCATTTGACTAGGAATAAGATACGGTTGAATTCACAAGTACTTTGTTGAGGAGGAAGTCATGGTTAAAATCTTGGGTGCAACCAGTGTTATATCCTCTTGTGCACGTGACGAGTAGGCGTAAGAGGATATACACTCAGTTATACTTAAGCATTTTTTTATGGTCATGATATATTTCAGTCGTGCACAAAGTCATAATTAACCTTTCCATTTCTCAATAGTCTTATAGATCTCATAAAATTGCTACCCATGATGCAGTGTGTACTAATGGCAAGGGGTCCAATTATTTCAAATTATTTCATTAGTAGGGGACCATAAATTCCACAACAAAAAAGAATCGAACTTGAATGCAAGAAGGTGGTCATACTATCCTTGTCAACGAGCCTAATTTTTTGTGCGAAAACTCGATGTATGTTGGGGCCATGGCCACCCTACATTCTGGTACGGCCGTGGCTGCCAACATTCCGGTCATCATATTGTTGATCTAAAATGTGATGGCTTTTCGGTGGTGGCTTGTTCCACAAGAGATTGACCACTAAGTTTGGGAGTTAATGTCACATGGTACGAAGGCAAGCTTCAATCTTTCTCAAAGTTTAAACAAGTGAAGTTTCACCTTTTCCCCTTCTTAGTCTTGAAGCCAACTTCTTTCAAATTAAATAGCAATCTCCACTTTCTTTGGTGGCAAATCTCAATCAAATCAAAGGACCAGCTCACTGAATTCAGTGCATTAAAGAAAAATAAAGCTTGACTTAATGACCAAGTGTAATTCATCATCCAATTGTTGTTTCACGTCCTTGAATTTGTCGCACAATAAGTTTGTTATAATAATCTAATATTAAAATCGTAAGTAAAGAAAAATATCATTATATTGTGGTACTTTCCATAATATATCGATATAATCAGGGGAGGCTGAAATGAGTCTTGTCGGCCACCGAAATGGGTGAATAACCGTGGCTTACCACCAATTGTGCCCCTTAAAAAAAACACTTTCAATATTATGATTATCCCACGATTGATTTCAAATAATATCGATATGACACAAGTAAAATATTAATATCTGTTGTAAATACTGTTGATGTTATGAATTACTATGGAAAGGGATCCGGATCCCTTCCTCCTAATCCACCAAATCAGGAAATCCGTGCCGTTGAAATTTGATCTAACGACTACAAACAGGGGCTCACTTTAAAAGTTATATTAACTTCAACCATTGCATATGTTGATGCACAAAACCGGGTGGGTCTTGTACGAACATTAATCCGACCGTGGATCGCACAAACGCTCAAGAACA
>JAOTRO020000017.1:6268368-6278392 GCA_028566515.2 Pyracantha coccinea | reverse complement strand
GCCACGTGCGGGACCGTATTGAGAGTTGTCCCACATTGGTGAGAGACAATGTATGCTATATGCTTATATGGTCTTGTGCTACTCTTCATATTGCCAATTGGTTTTATGATGGAACCTCAATTTCATCATCATCTACTCTTAATTTTGTCAGGTGCAAGAGGCTATCAATCAAGGGATGAGAATAATATTTACCGGCCACTCTATTGGCGGCGCAACTGCTGCGCTTGCCACAATCTGGTTCTTGGAAAATTTCCGGACAAAAAACAATGGATCATTCTTTTGTGTGACTTTCGGATCTCCCCTTATTGGTGACCACCTTATTTCTCATGCTCTTAGGAGAGAAAACTGGTCTCAATACTTCATAAATTTTGTCATGAGGTATGACATTGTCCCTCGAATTCTGCTTGCTCCTCTGTCATCCATTCGTCAAGAATTCGAGAAAATCATCCCCTTCTTCGATCCAAATTCCCCCAACTACGCGAGTCAATCGATTGGATCATGCCCGGAGGCCTGGCAATTGTTTACAAATGTGATGAGCAATGCATCAGCTGTTGCAAGCAGTGCCGCCTCTAAACTAATGGGGAGTCCAAATCTATTACTTGAAACTGTAGCGAATTTCCTTGAGCTAAGCCCTTACAAACCTTTTGGCACTTATATTTTCTGTACCGGGAATGGAAAGCTGGTTGTCTTGAAAAACCCTGAAGCTGTGTTGCAACTCTTGTTCTTTACTTGTCAATTAAGCAACGAAAGTGAATGGGAAACTATCGCCAATAAATGCTTGACCCAGCATTTGGGATACAAAAATGAACTTGAAGACAGCTTGGTCATGCAGAGTGTGACTTGTGACGATAACTTAGAAACGGTCGCCTTAGCCTCAGATGGCATCTTTGATGACCTTGGCCTGGTAAGTACTTTTTCCCGATATCCATTTGTACTTGAAAATAAAAATGAAATGGTTATCACACGGGCCCTATGTTTTATTGCTTGGGGTATTTAACATGCTCTGATATTTTTCTTGTAACATTGCAGAGTGCAAGAGCTAGACAATGCCTTCGTGCAGCGGGAGTATTCGAGAAGCAAAAACAAGGAAACAAGGGCAAATTTGATTCAAAAAAGGAAGAAATGAAGATAGAAATGAAAAAACTGCAAGACTACCGAGACTTGTACGAGCACAGTGGGGGATACTATGACGCGTTCAAGCTTCAAAATAACAAAACTGATTTCGAAGCAAATGTGACGAGGCTTGTGCTTGCAGCCATTTGGGATGAGATTACTGAAATGCTGAAAAAATATGATCTTCCCGATGAATTTGAGGCTATAACAGAGTGGGTAAACCTTGGAACTGAATTTCGCCACCTTGTCGAGCCTCTTGACATTGCTAACTTCTACAGACACGCAAAGGGCGAAGACACCGGAGTCTATATGAAGAGAGGCAGGCCAAAGCGTTACAAATACACACAAAGATGGCTCGAGCACAAAGAAAAACTGCCAGCAGGTTACCGGGGGGAGTCCTGCTTTTGGGCAGAGTTGGAGGAGTTGCACAAACTTTCTGGTGACGTCCCGGCAGTGAACAAGGAGAAAGAGAGGGTCTTGAAACTTCAGAGACAAGTAGGACAATGGATTCAGGACACGGTTCTCCGCGAGGATGTGTTGAAGTCATCAACCTTCAAGGAATGGTGGAGCAAACTCCCCAATGACCTCAAAACAAACCCGATTTTGGGACTCATGAATGGTTCGGGAAATATGCAAGTGTAGTAGTACGAATTGATAATAAGAGGACTGATGAGGGTGTCACTGAGTTGGCTAAGGCAATGTACCTACCTTCCGCTCTGCACTCAAGTTCAAATCCGCTCCCCATAATTTGTTGTTTGTTGTATCTGTGTTGTGCTTTAGTATTGTTTTCATTTGCAATCGTCCATAGTCCACTATGCACACTAAGTTCGAACCCGCTCCCTATAAGTTGGTGTTTGTTGTATCTGTGTTTTGTTTTAGTACAGTTTTCATTTGTGATCGACCAACCATTACGGTTCTCGTTGTAATAGTTTTGGTTCCAGATATGCAATGAATGTTATGTTACAAGTAACGTTGATAATTTTTTGAAGGCAACCAGAAGGGTCGCAAAATCACACGTGTTGATTTTGTGTGGCTTGATATATGTGTAAAAATAATTCAGTGTGCCAGGATCAGTCTGGTATATCAAGTATTATAAAACAATTGGTTGGAATTTTTTATTTTCAAGTTTTTAACCAATTGTATTATTATATTTGGTATAACGGACCATGTTTCCAGCACACTGAAAATCTCTCTATAAATATGGATGGACGTGATTTGACACTTAAAAAGTACCACAATAATCTACGAGTTTAAATAGGTGGTTCACTGCTAATAGCGTTGATGAAAAAAGAGAAATCGGATTACTTAACTAGTAAATTTCCAAATCGACAGAGCAAAACATAAGTTGTGGTTGACTCGCAGGTGAAGTACAGCAAGTTGAGCCCCGTCAACCACGTCAAGCAATACTTATTTAAAGGTAATAGAAACTTGGATTGCAACATCTCGTATCTCGACCACGTTATTCATAAAACACTTTTTAAGCTTTTACCAAAAACATAAAATTAGAGTAATTCTTGTCATCCGCACACCTACTCACAACTAAGCGGGCTTTTTGGTGGACCTCGGTAAAAAATAAAAAATAAAAACCTTAATGAAAATAGCTTGGAAATTTTAAGTTTTAATCAAAATGACAAAAAATATGTTGTAAGTAAATAGTACTATGAGTGACTTTTTAGGATTAAAATGTTATTTTTCATTAAAAGTGAACAGTACTAAAAATGTTTCGTTAAAACTTTTATAAAAATAAGTATTTCTTAATTGTTTGTGGGAGTACGGATGACGCGGTGCTTTGATGGAATCAAGAATTCCTCCAAAAACTATAAGCCCAAGTCCTTGGTCAATGCTTCAGGAGTATCTTATAATTTCCTCATCCATCCCACCATCTCCGAGCCTCCTTTAAAGCAAGACCCAAATCCAATCATCAAAAAACCAGAACAAAGAAAAAAACACCAAAAATACCATAATTCAGAAAAATGGGTAGTGAAAGGCTTGGAGAGATGTTGAATATAAGGGAGGAGCTTATCAAGAAAAGCTGTTATCTTTCCTTCCAGGCACACAAATTCCCAGATGATCCGTTTCGTGTCGAAAATTTTGCTGCAGGATCATCAGATGTTGTTTTCAGCTTCCCAGGATCTTGGTCTGTGGAGAGTTGGGCTTCTGGAGAAAGTGCTTTTGGGGACAAAAAGATCCAACTTTCACTCTTTCCTTCCATGAAAAGCATAGGTTATTATGATGAAGCTGCAGGACCTGATGAGCACCAAGATGTTGCAGCTGCAAGTTTCAACCAAGCCTTTCTGCATAAGTTTGAACATTTATTGCAGAATTCCCAGCTTAAAAATAAGGTATTTGTTATTTTTATTCATTTGCTATAGACTATAGTTGAGGGCGAGCTCGGCAAAAATGTTGCTTCTTTGTGACTGAAAAGTAACATGTAATCGTGAAAACAACTGTTTTTGCAAAGCAAGAGTAACGTTGCGAGTTATAGACGTTCTCCCAACCTTCGTAAAGTGGGAAAACATGTTGGCTTGATCGCCATTTTTATTCATTTGCTATAGTTGCTAATTGTAGATTTTGCCACATACATATTATCTATGGGAACTTTAACGAAAAACTGTTGTTTACTTTAACGAAAAATCACATTTTTACATAAAATATCAATTCTGATACAATTCACTTTACCGTGGTGGCTATGCTTTAGTAGGCCCATATATAATGTGTTGCAGGATGTTAATTAGCAATTCAGATGGTCTTTCATTCCTAATTCTCTCAGGTGCAAGAGGCTATCAATGAAAAGAAGAGATTAGTATTTACCGGCCACTCTACCGGCGGAGCAACTGCTGTGCTGACCACAATCTGGTGCTTGGAAAATTATCCGAAACAAAGCAATGGAACATTTTTCTGTGTGACATTCGGGTCTCCCCTTATTGGTAACCATATTATTTCCCATGCCCTTAGGAGAGAACATTGGTCTCAATACTTCATACATTTTGTCAAGAGATATGACATTGCCCCTAGAATTTTGCTTGCTCCGCGCTCGTTGATTCAACATGAATTCGAGAGGATCCTCCCCTTCTTCGATCCAAATTCCCCCGCTTACGCGAGTGAATCCATTGGATCATCCCTGGAGGCCTTCCATTTGTTTGCAAATGTGATGAGAAGTGCAGCATCTCTTACAACTCATGCTGCCTCCAAACTACAGGGGAGTACCAACCTATTACTGGAAACTGTAAAAAAGTTCGTTAATCTAAGCCCGTACAAACCTTTCGGAACTTACATTTTTTGTACCGGGAATGGGAAATTGGTTGTTATGAAAAACCCTGAAGCTGTGCTGCAAGTCTTGTTCTACTCGTGTCAATCGAGCAGCGAAACTGAATGGGCAACGATCGTGCTTAAATGCCTAAACGAGCATTTGGCCTACGAGAATGAGCTTGAAGGAAGCTTGGACATGCAGAGTGTGACTTGTGATGATAACCTAGAAACGCTTCCCTTAGCCTCAGATGGTTTCTTTGATGACCTTGGCTTGGTAAGTACTCTTTTCGTTTCAATGATACTATATTTGCTTCTTTTCAAAATAATACGTTCTAACGATGTCTAAAATCGCAGAGCGAAAGGGCTAGATTATGCCTTCGCGCAGCGGGAGAATTCGAGAAGCAAAAACGAAGAAACCAGGAAAAAGTTAGTTCGAAAATGGAGATGATCAGGAAACATTTGAAAGTAATCGAAGAGTACCGAGCCTTATGCGAGCACACTGTCGGATATTACGACGCCTTCAAAATTCATAAAGACAAGGCAGATTTCAAGGCTAATTTGAGCAGGATTGAGCTAACAGGTATATGGGATGAGATCGTTGAGATGTTGAAAAGATACGACGTTCCCGATGAACTCGAGGCTATGACGGAGTGGATAAATCTAGGAACCAGGTATCGCCGCCTTGTCGAGCCTCTCGATGTTGCCAACTACTACAGGCACTCCAAGGACGAAGACACGGGACCCTATCTGAAGAAAGGCCGGCCAAAGCGATACAAATGCACGCAAAGATGGCTCGAGCACGAACAGAAACTGCAAACCGGTTCATGCGGGGAGTCCTGCTTCTGGGCAGATGTGGAGGAGTTGCACAAGCTTTCAGGAAACTTCGCGGCGGTGTACGGGGAAAGGGAGAGGGTTTTGAGAGTTCAGGAGCAAGTAGGAAAATGGATTCAGGACGGGGTGATCGGAACGGATGTGTTGCTGAAGTCGTCCACCTTCGAGAAGTGGTGGAGCAAGCTCCCCACTGACCTCAAAACAGAAACGATTTCGAGACTCATGAACGGTTTAGGAAGTGTGCAAGCGTAGCGGTAGGGACCGATAATAAGATGTTTGCCTGTCCCTGTAAGCCTTGCAGAATAACAGCAAAATCATTGTATTTACCAGTTACAACCTGAAATTTTCGTGGATTTGTTCGTTTTCGAGGTCAAATTCGAATGAGTTTGCTACAAATCACTTCCAGATAATACATTAAATGCTCCGAACACATAACATGTCTAAGACAACCAGAAGGGTCACAAAATAACATTAGTTTGCGGGACTGTCGGGACCATTTGTAAATGGCTTCCCTACTGTACACGCACAAAGAGAGATGAGATTAGTTCGCCACGATGCGTTTTCAACATAACAGTAAACATGAATATGAATTCCAAAACGTAACGGTAAATATCAAGACATGAATAGTTTCGTCATGCGTAGAAGGCAAATTTGATGTATCAAAGCTCAAACCATTCATATATGAAGAGAAGCTAGTGAAACATTTGAGGCTGCTTGAGAAAGAACACAGAATCCATGCAAACAGATTACAGACGAGTGAAACCGTGATAGAACACGAAAAGCCATGAAAAACACAAGGACTTCCAAGTGACCGGAGTCAATATCTCCGGGTTCTTGAGGGCTAAAGCATCATAAGTACTGTATAATACCTTCGTGCCTTAAAAGACAACCAACTTATCAAGCTAAACAGAAATGAAGCAAATCTCATAAAGAGGAAAGCAGCAATGTGATCAAAAGATGCATAGCTCATTAGAATCCATTAGATAAAACAACATTGAAATAAACATTTGACTAATCCATACATAGAAGTTCAAAAGGTGTATAGCCCTCGACAGGGGAAAATGCCCTCGACGATTGTACCAACACTATCCTAAGCAAGAGAAGCTCCTAGGTTCCCTCTTGACATTGTACCCTATTCTCTCACATGAAACATGTTACCAGCACAATTAACTGTAGATTAGGTTTGTCAATATCCCTGTTAATCTTAAAAGACTGACGCCCCCGTACAGAATCTTACCCAGATGAAGTTCCACGTGAAAACTGTATACACCATAATCTTAGAAGACTAATATCCCCTACATTAGAAGTATAAACAGGTGGGTGTATAACATTGTTCTCAGAAGTTAAAACAAAGATATTAATGGACCACAAAGAAGATCCGAAATTTCTACATTACCATGATTTAACAGCTGAGATTCATGAAACAGACCTTGTGTTTGAATCCAAATCCAGCCATAGAGATGTACAACTATGAAGAAACTATAGAGTTTAAACCATTAGGAACAACTCAAACACAACAATCAATGGGACAATTAAATATATAAGGAAATCTAGGCAAAAATTAAACTAAAAGAAGTAGCATACCAGAGTATAATGGTTTCATGTATTGAATTTCTATACCACCTTATCTATTCACATAAGAACACTGAGTGACTGAGTTCTCTACATCAGCAAATGCACCATACAGGTAAGAACCAACTGAAAATAGAAGCAGGTCAATTCCGGGCGCTCAAAACCCTATACCCACATCTAACTAGCGAAATCAAATACTAAGACTGTAGAACACGCAAAACACATGACACGAATAACCAGAGACCAGCATACATATCTCACGAAATGCAGAAGCTCTCCTTAGGACCTTGTGATCATGCTACAAGAACGAGGCAGCCGAAATGTGAGACTTCCTCCATGCACACTTGTCTCTGCCTCAACAGGCTCATGCTCGTATGGCTTCCTGCAGCCAGGACAGCGACCATCCTCCTCCATAATCCTATTGTGGCAGAAAAGGCAGAGCCGGAATCCGCACAAGCAAGGCAAAAAGCTCGTGTCTGTGAAATCCAAATCTTCATAGCATATAGGACATGAGGAAGGCACAACACCGTTATAGGCCCAAGGAACACCACCACAACTGTAATGTTTCCGGTTTGAATTCGGCAAGCTAAGCTGCTTAGCCAAATTGGGCAGACTCGGGGGCCGAAATTCATCGTCAGGCCTCCAAGCATGGCCATTCCCTGAAGCTTTAGGGATAACTCTGCTGTATGGAGGGTTCGAATTCTCGACCCGATCAGACCCAATAGTCGTTTCCTGAGGAAAAACCGTTTGGGCAATTGGTTCATGCTCTGGGGGCGACTCTGGACATGGATTTTTCGGTTTCTCATCCGCAGCTAAGGCGTCAGCCACCGCTTCCCAATCGTCCAAGCATCCATCATCGCCACCACCTTCCTCATCCTCTGTGATATTTCCAGAGCAACAGCCACCGCTGCTACTACTGCTGCTGCTAGTAAAGGTAGTCTCAGAATAGTTGCTGCCCAAGACACTACTTGTCAAACTGGTCGGACTGTTAGACTCCAAATCGCTGTCATGGTGGTGGTGGTGGTGGATGGATCCGTCAATCTGTCCACCTCTGGGCCTCATCTCCAGATTACCAAATGAACGGTTGTTATTCCGCTCTTTGCCTGCTTTAACGACGCTGTTCTGTTCCTCCTTGCAATCCTTGTTCTTCAAAGCGCCTAATTCCCACCAAATCCAATCAAATGCCAAAAACAATAACTTTCCATAGAAAATCCACAAATCTCCGAAATTTAACGACATCTCCAAATGCAAATGAAAATTAAACTTAAAAATTGTAAGATCACATGCATACCTTGAGAAAGCCATTGCTCCCGACGAACATCGAGCTTGCACTGCTTCAATTTGGCAGACCTGGCCTGAAAAATCCCCAAACAAATCAATCAAATCGAAAAAGATCAATCAAAAAACAAACTTTCGCGCCTAGAATCTCAAGAAATCGGAAGAAACAAAAGAAAAGGAAAAACTGAAATTTGAAATCTCACCCTCTTCTTCTTCCCCAAATCCCTGCCGCCGTTGTTTGGGACTGCATGGGCGGAGGCTCTGGTGATCGAATCGGAAACCATTGTTCTTTCTCGACGGATGGATTCAAAAGTTCAAAGATTTGCAGAAAAACCCTAAAATTTGGTAAAAATCTTCGAGAGATCGAGAGAGAGAAAACCGAAATGGATAACGGCACTTCGTGAACTCCTCTGCTCCGCTCGCCCCTTTTTGTGCTTCGGGAAAAGGGACGGGCGAGTTATTATATAGCAGTTTATTTACGTAAATACCCCTTTACTTTTTGTATTTTTCGGGGTTATCCCCTATGAGGTTCACCGACTTTTGTTCTCTTCGAGGGGATAATACTTTATGTGTGTAAAGGGTATACTTGTAAAGTGCCTTTAACGAGAAAACGAGCACGATTCGGTTCACCGAGATTTTGATTTCAATACGTCAATCGTTTTTTATTTCTGTTCGATGGTTAGATTTCCGTTTGTTAATTCACTCGGATATTTCTAATAAATAATTTTACTTCGCTAAATTCCAGTTGAGATACATGTATTTACATACGGTATTTAAAGTATCGATATAGGTGAAAATATTGATATGTAAATTTATGAAAATATTAATATATGCAAATTTATGAAAATATTTATATATAATTGTACATATCCATATTGACATCGGTTGTTTTCGATGCAAATTATAGAAATTTGCAATAGGTTGGTATATCAGTTTATTCAAATTCAGTTAAATTAGAGAAAATTTTCTCAAAAAAAAAAAAAGTTCGAAATCTGCAAAAATTTCGAAATAAGTTTCGTTCTTTATTTCAGTTCAATGATTAGTTTTTTTTTTAAATGAATATCCATGTGAGTCGATATTAACACGTGACGCGTCACGTCATCAGTTAACGAAAATTCTGACTGACAACTTAACAGATGTATAAAAATGTTTCAAAATTATAACTTTAGGTACCAAACTAGGACAAATAAACTTGATGTATGAAATGTTGAAAATCAAAACATTTCAAGATAGTAAACTGAAATTAATCTTTTATAAACTCTATATTTATAATATGCTTAAGCTGTATAATTAAATTGAGAACAATTTTGTCTAATTCTCATTTTTTGTCATAAGAAAATTAACGACATTATTCGTATGCAAAATTGCAAATCAACAAGGTCAAGAAAGCTAGCTCGACAGCTAGATTGAACCCATTGGGCCTACTTAAAGTGCAAAACTTAGGCTCAAAATAATAAGAAAAAGGGGAAATCAGACGAAAAGTTTTGCATGGAAATTAACCTCAATGCACGACGTTGTTATCACTTATAAGATATGGTGACATCAAGTTAATCAAATACTTAGTGAAACTCAACTCTTTATTTAATATTTATCATAAAAATATAATATTTCTTTTTGTGTGAGACCAAATTTCTACTTTCTTCTAAATATTTGATTGGCTTGGAACAGAAGTATAATTAACATAAAGCTAATTATCAAATATATATTATATATACTTTAACTCTTCTTCCATCACAAAAGACAGGCATTGCTTATTTAATTATTTTTTTTAACTTATTAGGGTATAAATAAATATTAGGATAAATGACAAAAAATTATCTTAACTATTGGTCTCACGACATTTTCATACCTCATCTTTTTAAAATGACAATATTATACCTCATCTTACGAATTGGTGCCAACGTCATACCTCCATCAGTTTTTCTGTTAATTTCTCTGTTAAGTGTTGACGTGTCTGCATGTGGGGCTCACTCACTAATCC
>JAOTRO020000017.1:6225290-6235499 GCA_028566515.2 Pyracantha coccinea | reverse complement strand
AGAATAAAAATAAATAAAAATAAAAATAAAAAATAAAAAAAAGAAAAGGAAACTTGTACAACGCTACACATAGAATACCTTTGAAGAATCTCTTAGCTGTCCCTTAAGATTCATTACTTGAGGGACAAGAACTTGAATTAAGGGCATCTGCACAGAGACACCACCTGAGCTTCCAGCTGCTGTATAGTGGATCAATTCAGATATAACTGCAACGAAAAAGAAAACAAAGAGGGGAAACAAAGTAAGAAAATCCACCCCGAGGGTAAGGCATAAATTGATGAAGTAAACACACAGTAAATGCATAAATAACAATATGGTCTTGACAGAGAAACAATATGAAATGACACAAACAGTGAGCTGAGTTAACAGATTTCAATAGAAACTACACCATCCATGCTGACAGAAAATGTCAGAACATAATGATTTTATAGACAACTTCAAAAGAAATATAACTAAAAACATATTCTATTCAAGGAAACGTAATATATTTACAACAGTTACTTTCAGTCCCATATTTTCCACGGGTTTGATGCAAGAAAAATTAATGTTTGTTACCTATAATTTCATGGCAACTATCTAGATAATACGTACTTCAAAAGATTTATTGTACTATCTAAGCAACAAAAAACATTCAAATACCCTTTTAAATATCTTTCGATATAGAACCTCCAAATGTTGAAACTGAAATCCTAAAATGCCAAATTGATCCAAAACAGTCCGTTGGCAGTTCTACAAGGAAATCTACTCCTCAACAAATTATAGAATTACATCATATTCAAAACAAAGAACAAAAAATTCTTAAAGCATTTACACATATAGCAAGCCTTTGAAAAAAAATTCAAAATTGAAACAAATTGGATTTATTGGGTGCTTTTATCACTGCCATAAAAATGCCACAGTAAAACCAACTGAAAACACAGATTTATCAAACAGTTCCCTAAGAACCACCAGGTTCGCAAAGTTGTTTTTACCATTTACTGCAGCCTCTGAAAGTAGCTCAGAATTCAAGCTTGAGAGGGCTGTGAGCACCAATGGATGGGATGCAAGCACAGATCCAGGGATCCTGAAACCCACATAAGTTATTTTAAGAACCATGAATTGCTATCATTTATTTAGTCTCCCTATAAGAGGAAAGTCAGACAACTGCACAAGATGTAAATCAGGACTACCATATCAACACCCCAAACAATACCAAATTATAAGAACAATTACACTGACAGTGACTTGTGTAGGCATGCATCTATGTATATTAAAGAAAGAACAGCCTTCATCTATAACAAGCATTGCGTAAATCAAAACTTGCAATGTTTGATACCATAGGGAAAATAAATGCACACATAGATGAACTTGAAAGGACTTTGTCCCAAGTTTAATGCCTTAAGTTGTACGATCAAAGTATAATGCACTCTCATATAAGCTGGAAGGATGTATCATATGATCCACACATTGACTACTGGTGAATCCTGAACCACAGACTCAAGGCACTCCACATGCAAAAGTTCAAAGTAAAACTTCATATTGCTGATTGTTTGTCACTTGGGTGGCATGGCGAGGCCCTAATTAATATTTCCAATAGACTATACATCCTCGAGAAACAACTCACTCAGAGAGAGAGAGAGAGAGAGAGAGGGAGAGAGAGAGTTCATACCCATGTTTCAGTCGAAGCCAAGAAGCAAACGCTTCAAGAACCTGAAAAACCAACCAGCTAAAACGATTAAAAATGGCACTCTAGCAGCAATCAGAAAAAAAAAATGGTAAGTCTCAAACATCAGCATAGAGTAACTTATACAATTATGAAACAATAATTACCTGCTCCTTAAGCTCATTAATATTCAAACAGGCAGTCAGGATGTCAAGAGCAACCTCAATTTGTGAAGTAAGCTCCTTTTCAAATTGGCGGCGTCTTTCCGGGCGAGCTGCAATTTTGTAGTTGAATACTTCCTGAATTTAAATCCCAGAAGGAAACGAACATGGTGAAAATGTAGCCATCTGTCAATCAACTAAAGTTTTAAGAAAACACACATTGTTTGGGCTAAAATATGAGATCACTACATGAATTCCCTCACGAAAATGTAATGAAAAGACCGAAGAACATGATGCTGAACAACTTAGGAATCATTAGGAAGGGAAAGGTATGTTTTAGAAAGGACATGCATGATTTCTAAAGTGTACAAAACACATTCACCATATTACATGGAGAGTATTTGAATCAGCCTTGTTACACACAGTTGCACACTACAGTGCAAATATAAATTCAGCAAGCATCATATATAATAGTTATTTACCTCAGGCAAAACTGTTAGTAACTCCAAAAATCCTGGTATGTACTCTGGATGCAAATTCATCTCATCACGAAGCCACTTCACAATCCCACCATCCCCCCAATCTTCAGCGCGAACATGTACAGCCAAAGCAGCCACAGCAATGCTAATCTACAAAGACAGATAGTTGAGCTTAAATCCTCTTGGGATCAAAAAATCCGATGAAAGAGTGTCAAAGAGACTTCTGGGACACTACCTGAGTTCTGACTTTAGGGGGGCCTTTGTGGAATTTTCTCAATAAGTTCTGCATTCAAAATATGCAAGAACAAATAACGTTCAATATTGTACAGAAACAATCGAATCATTCTTCATAAAGATAAAACAGGTCCATGACACTGTCAGAAGACACTAAGGTGTAAAGCTTACTCAATTCTCACTCAAATTGTCAATGGATAGTGGATACTCACTCACATTTAACGAATCACGTAACGGGCGAAAAGCTTCAGAAGGTAGTTCTTCAAAATCTCGTTGCACCTAGACAAGATACAAAATGAACTAAGAATCTAGACACGCAACCAGTACAACATAAACAAGGCTTAAATATTTGAACATAAGATCTTTTAAGCTTCCATAGAAATAGGACGTAATAAATAAACTAACTGCATGATTACAGATAGCCAGCTCTAAGGAGAAGAGAATTACCTTGCTTCTAAGGGTCTGAGAACAAAATATTAATGTTTCTAGATTGCTAGTTGCATCATGAAGCAAGTTATCAGCAACCTAAGAAAAAGAAGCAAATTAATGTTCAGAAAACTCAATATTGACAAATTCAACTTACAAGACCCATATACAAAGGGGTGTGACATCCACACACCCTTTTTTACTTCTCACACACTCTTTTAATTTTTGGCCGTCGGATAGGATGAATTGAAGAAGCGAACAGAAATTAACAAGGGGTGTGTGAGAAGTAAAAAGGGGTGTGTGGATAGCACACCCCTATACAAAAATGAAAAATAAGAAGAATAAGCTCAACTTTTGTTTTGGCCTAAAGTAATTATTAAACTTAGAGAGCAAAATTCAGTACAATCTAACAGGTATAAGAATAGAATTAGAACACCAATAACTCATAAAAAAAAGTACTTTGGCAAGAAAATTTACATGGAAACCAAGTGAAAATCATGGAAACCATACAAAAAAGACTAAAACTGCTGGTTGACTTTTACCCTCATATACAAAAAGTGAAAATCTTGAAAGAAATATTTATCATTGATTAAGAAAAAGGTTAAGGGTATAGATTTAAAGCTTACTAGCTGCTAGATAATTAAAAACTGCCAGATGCCCTATCTTGTATGTGTGTGTGTGTGTTTTAACTTTTACGCGAGTACTAAGCACAGGCATGGTTTAGGAATGTGATGTCTTACTGTCTTGGACACTTTCAACAAATTGCAGACATGGGGAAATCATTTGTGTGTTAAATTTTATGATCTTAAATAGATTTTTATTTCAAAAAGTTCAGATTCATTTTGTAGTTTACACTACAATAACATAACTAGTTCACACTGCAAAAATACATGTATACTCATATCATCTTTGTTTATTAAGCTCGGTATTTGAGTATTTATCATTTTACGTGGTTGTTGGGATCATAGATGAGCTTCCTATTCCAGATAAGAGAGATGCCACAAGCAAAAATCAATCAATTTCGCAAGGTAAAACCTTTCGGTTCGAAATTTTCTCACAAACCGACCAAGACCTACAAATTGCTTCCCTCTGGCATATTAAAAATGAAATACATAAGAAAATAAGCAATGCTTCTGACCCAAAGCATACCACTCAACTCATATTATTGACCAAAAACCCTAAAACTGAGTTCATCTAATTCAAATGGAACGAATTAGGGATTCCAAACCACTCAAAATCCAATTTCATCAAGATTGACAAAAAACACCAAACCAATCACTGAAATTACAGAGAAAATCGAACATCAAACTCTCACAAGCTACAGCCACCGATCAAAAACTTCAAAAAACCGACAGGAGAATTCAAATCTATGAAAAGAGAAAAGTGAACGGAAAAGCACCTGCCAGGCGTCGAGCGTCCGCTGGAAGTCCTGCAGCCAGCGATCGGCCTGCAGGCGGACGCCGTCGTCGGGGTGGTGGTAGAGTGCATTGAGGGCTTCTTTCACTGTGTTCTGGAGCTCCATGGTTCGTCGTCGCAGCAGCTCTCCGAGCTCTCTCTTCGCACTTGTTCGATTTGTTCCTTTTTCTCTATCCTTTTTTCTTTTCTTTTTCTTTTTTTAATAAAATAAAACTGGTTTTTGGCGCCCCCAGTGAGAAATCGAGGGTTTGTAGAGATTCCGTAATTCATCGTATGTCGTTGGTAAGAAATTATTTTAAATTTTAAAATTAAATATAAATATTATTTAAAAACAATTGATCGCACGTACAATAAACGATTACGATTGCAGTATTCTTAGAATCCTAGGAAAAGGAATCCTTTTGCTGGTTTTTGGGGCTGTCTTGGCCGTTGGATCTGTCTGCCGATGTTTGACTCTTGGTCAATCCGAGAAATCGGATGGAGGGGCCGTGTGTGTAAATATGTGTTTTCTTGGGTTAAGTGTGTAAATATATTAGTTTGTTTGAAATGAAAGATATGTCTGGTCGAATGGGACACGTGGCACGTGATTCGGATGTGACCTGATCGGATTTGGGTCCCAATGTATGACTCGGGTCAGGGCTGCTATGGTACGGTCTTTTTGGGCTTCGGCGGTTCGGCCCAAGACTGACCAACCCGAATACGAATCCGAACCGGAATCGTCGTGGGTCAAACCAAGTAAAACGCTTTTTCCGTTGGAAAATCATGAAACCTGCATGTGACATTGCAATTTTGCCTCCAAGCCGCTCTAGTTCTGCTCCAGAGCAACACACAGTAGAGAGAGAAAGAAGCCGCGAGAGAGAGAGGAGAGGAGAGGGAGAGGGATGGCTTCGCCGTCAGGACCCGAAACTCCGTCGCCGAACATCTACATACCGCCGGAGTGGTCCGAGGCAGCAGACTGTATAGCATACGATTCAGTCACATGGCCGCCACCCATTGCCTTAGTATGTGGCGCTAAAAACTGCGGAAAATCCACCTTTTCCAGCCACCTCCTCAACATTTTTCTCCGGAGGTCAGTCAGCTTCAAGCTCCCTTTCCCCACTTTGTAACCGTTGATCAAATTCACGGCTCTGATGATTAGTTTTTTTAGTAAAAGTTGATTTCTTTGTGTTTGTTTTCATGTTAGCTGAATTGGGTCACCTTATTTACCTGAATTATCTCTGTTTTGGAAGTGAAATGTGTATAAATTTTTCATCTTTTAACTCGGTTTGTTTTGAATTTAAATTTTACTACTTTTTTGGGTATGTAGGTTTGTTTTTTACCATGTTTTTCTGTAATTTTGTTTTCAGGTACAAAAAAGTTGGTTACTTGGATACAGATGTCGGTCAACCGGAGTTCAGTCCTCCTGGTTTTGTATCTCTCACTGTGATGGATGAAGCCACTCCAGGCAATTGTTTATTTTCTGCACTTACTGTGAATAATTTGCTTTAGAATTTGAAAGGATTGTTAATCATGTATTCATGTTAGAATAGCGGTTTTGTTCGGTTTGATAGCTAATTGAGTTTTCTTTTCGTTTTTGGTTAAAAACAGATTTGACAATCCCGCATCTGAAGACACCGGAGAGGTATGAACAGTTTTCTGCCTATTATGGTTTTGAACTTGTTAGCAGACGTGGTTATAGTGCTTACCAGAATATACTCATTATTATGTAGTAGATGACAAATATGTAGGGGGCAGAATACTTTTTATTTGGGACCGCATGAATATGAATGTTAATGGGCCGAATATGACTTTCCTTCGTAGCAAGGTTACTTTTTTTTTTTTTTTTTTTGGTAGTTTCAAGCTGAGAAAATGGTTTATCATATTCTTTACCATAAAGATTTCAATTTAGCTCATCAATGTTGTAGCAGATGTTGATTCCTTATATCGCATTTGGAATAGAGTGTTGTTCTCAATTGAGGAATTTAGGAGCAATACAATTGGTATGAAAATTCAGGACTTAGTAAGGGTTCAGTGAAGACTTTAGTTGCTCTATAATCAAAGCTGTATGCATCAGTTTTAGATCACACAGTATAAACAAGACTTGCAGTTAAAATTATAATTACAAAGCTTGAAATTTTCTGTTCACGGAATTTGAAATGGGAAGTAGTTGCAGCAACTATGAATCTATTATCAACATTCCATGTAACTAGGACTAGTTAACCTGAGTTCAGTCCTCCTCTCCCTCTCTCTCCCTCTCCCTCTCTCTCCTGCCATGCATGGATTTTTTGATGCTAGGTCTGATGTAATGAATAAAAGGAATCTTGGAATCTGATGACTTCTAATTTGTCTCTTTTTCTCAGATCTCATTTCTTTGGTGATGTTTCTTCGAAGACGAATCCTACAACATACTTGAATTCTATATTTTCTTTATATGATTACTATAAGAAGGAATACTGCTTATCTGACCAGAGTGATAGACCTACCAAGACTGGATTGCCTCTTGTTGTGAATACACCTGGCTGGGTGAAAGGTATGCTCTTTTACTTGGTCAATTGCTCCTCTCTTTTAATTGTGATTGAACAAAATCTCCCTATCTGTTGCTTGTTTGTTTGTCTTTCACTTGGTCAATTTCCCCCCTCTGGCTTTTTTCTGTAGATATTTTATGAACTAAATTTCTGCAGGTTTCATCCTAGCCATGTACCGTTTGAGGCAATGGCCAAGTGGCTATTTTATGAATCTTCTTTTGATGGTTTTCGCTGTTTGGATATGAATATTATGTATGATTCCTTCATTCCTCTTGTGTACTAGGTGTTGGTTATGATTTATTGGTGGATATGTTGAAATATATTGCCCCTACCCATGTTGTTAAAATAAACATATCGGCCAAGAGTAAGAATCTACCAAGTGGGGTATTCTGGTTAGATGAGGATCATGACGCTATGCTCAAGCTGATAGAGATCAATTCAGCTCGTCAGGACTCTTTCAATAGATCGTAAGTTCTTAGCGTCTTCAAGAATATCTGGAAACTTTTATTTTGGATGCAGCTTATTTGTACTGTTTTTTAATTGCTTTTCCACCGTTCCAATTCATTGATTAATTTTAATTTCATTATCATTATTATTTTTTTTTTAATTCGAGAATCATTTATAGATTGATTAATTTAACTTTCATTAATATTTATCTAAATTCCGCATTGGTTTTAGACCAAGTACCAAATCTCTTTAGTATGTTCCATAACGTATTTGTAGGAAGTGATCACTTATAGTTAAGTTTAGAAGAATTCCTCTTTTATACAAGATTATTGAATCAAAGTTATCACGTGTCAGTCATTTGCATAAATTATTTTGCTTCTTAGGTAGCATATGCTGGCTAGAAGACATGGGATTGTATGTATGTACTGGACGTCTTCGTGACACATTAGCTTTGTTGTGCTGCAGGATTCTAGTACAAAAGGATGCACACCTGTTGCGTGATGTACGAATAATGGCTTATTTCAGGCAGTGCTTTTCAAGTAGCCTGAACATTACTACAATCAAAGAACTTGCTAATGCTTTGGCCTCTCATCCTCCTTATGAAGTTCCAATATCTAGCATTAAGATTAGACATCTCCATTGTCAGGTCAGTTCTAAGTTCTGACTGTTGATCTGCTCACTGCAGGTTTTAGAAATTTTAAATCTTGGTTTCTTTTCCATGTACGAGTGAATTTTGCATTTATACCTGTTTTCTGTAAGGTTGTGTAGAACATTTAAGAGAGAGCCTTACTGGTGATTACTTTTATACCTCATATCCTTGATTTTTGTATCAACAACCAAGGGAATTATTGTTAATTGTTATTATTATTTTCGATTAAGGCTTGTAATACTAATAATTAGTTCTTTTATGCTAGGTCCCAGGTGCTGAGATCTTCTACAGTTTGAACGCAACCATTGTTGGGTTGGCAGTTAGCTCTGAAGGATCAAAGGATTTACCTTGGTGTGTTGGTCTTGGTAGGTTTCTTTGTTTTGCAACATTTTGTCAATTATATTTCATCTAATATATAGCTGTGGATTTAATTGCGAATTTGCAGAAAAATTAAGAAACTTGGTTTAGCGGTGGCAGTAAAGTCCATCCTGTAGGTTTTTATGTTTATGTTATTAGAGATCCAGGTTTTTATTGCTGGTGCAATGTGGATACATAGATAGGTCAAAGCAATCAATGTGAACTAAGGTTCTTATGCATTTCAGTTGATGCCTTTTTTAATTAGGAATTGTGAGAGGCATTGACACTTTCAAAGGCTTGCTATATGTGATAACACCGGTTCCAATAGGCATTCTGGAGAAGGTCGATCTATTTCTGCAAGGTTATATCCAAATTCCTACAGTGTTGTTGCAGGTAACTGAACCCCTCCCATGTAATAGATGTTTTAGACCAATTGTTTGCTTCTTCGTAGTCTCTCACGTGCATTAAAATTTGGATTATTTTCCCTTTTCCCAGTACAATATGATCTTATAGCAGGATGAAACGTTCTTGTTGCATGGATAGTCAATCAATCAGTTTCCCACTATTAGAGGGGATGCTATGAGCGTAGGAAAACACCGATTGGCATGTACCATACCCTTCGCAGAGTTTCACTGGGACAATATTGCCATATTGATTAGCATCATGTTAGGGGAGTTTATACAAACAGCTAGGAGAATGTTATGGGCATGTCCTCGGTAGTATACACATAAGCACTCACAGTCTCACACACACTGAACAAAATCAGAATCCTTTCGTTGGCTAGCTACATTTTGCTTTATTGGAAATCAAATGAAAAACTTGATTTCCGATATTATCTGAACCATAAGAGACTCAATGACCTTCGAACTTCCTTGACCTGCATTCATATCTCCAAATGAAAGGTATCCCTTACATTAGATGAAACAGAAGAACTGGCGTAAGGCCTCACCTAACACATATATCTTCTATCTCATCCAATCTTATTGAAGTGCTAATTCTGTTAAATCTTCGGAGGAGCAAGATTCATAAAAGTTTATCTGTTCCTCTTGTTGAATCAACCGAATTTTCAGGTCCAGGGATGCATATCGCCTTATATGTCTGTGAATGTTCTGTCTACAAGCTGAGCTCATCCACAGTTCACAGTTGATTGGGGTTATAACAATTAAGCGAAGTAGTTGCCCACTGTGCAAGCGACGTCAAGCAACAGGGCAGCTTCCTGTATTATGTAATTCCAAATTGATGGTTACACAATTAAACAAATGTATAACAAACTTAAAGTGTCTGTTGAAACTCTTACACTAACCTAAAAACATTCTCATTATCGATGCTTGACTTGCCCCCTTTATGAAGTAATGTTGTTGCTGTGAGTTGCTGAACTGCAATTTCAAATTTACTGTCGTTATTCTATTCTGTACAGTTCGGTTAGCAAATTACCGGGCTGTACAGAAAGGCAACGTAAATGCCGAATGGGTCGGTTGACATTTCATCATCGACATTCTACATTTCTGCTGGAGTAAGTAGCATGGCTGCATTGTATAGAACCCTTGTTTCGTAGATGACGAATCTATAAGCAATCTGCAGTAGGGTGTGAATGAATGTATGTCTGATCTCTAATGTTTTGGTGGAGCTATGTTTGGAGTAGAAGCTACATATGGCAATTTAACATGTTTAGTCTAGCAGTTTTGATCCCTAATTTTTCCCGTTAATGCGAAGACAATAACAAATCTGGCTATAATACTTGCATGTTTATATTCTTCGATTTTGTTTACTTTTTTTTTTCCATATCCTTCTTAATTTCGAGGTTAAATTGTGTTGGTAGTCTGCGTATGAGAAATTTAAAAGACACATAACATCGTATTATTGGTCTAGGATGTCACAGCGAATATTTTGAAAG
>JAOTRO020000017.1:6149162-6160435 GCA_028566515.2 Pyracantha coccinea | reverse complement strand
GTATTAAAAGAGATGTGTGTGTGTGTGTGTGTGTGTGTGTGTGAGTGAGAGAGAGAGAGAGAGAGAGAGAGAGAGAGAGGGAGGGAGAGCACGAAACCCATACTTGGTTACTTTGATTGCCTCATTGATGGACCGGTCATAATCATCTGCAAAATTATTTGACAAAACAATCAGATTCCATATACCCATTGACACATGGGAATAACAGTAAGTATAAACATCCTGCCCTGATGTGGCCATCCTCGAATTCCCAGAGTTGCTATTAAAATCTAGAGCATTCAGGTAAAACTCAGATATAAAAGTCATAGGATATTTCTCAAGACTAAGCCAGAGATATTGCTCAAGAGTAACCACGGGATATTGCTCAAGCAATCAATTAGGAATTTGTATCACTAGACCACATTTGATAATACGTTAATCTGATCAGTTGATCTCAATCCATCACCAGTAATCCAGAAATACAACCTCACCAACAGCCACATTTCTCTAAATATTATTTTAAACAATAACCCGCGTCGAGTTATTCAATATGCAACAGAATGACACCCAAGATCTCAATTGTTAAATCCTCTATTATGGTTAGTACAAGACTGGCTTTTAAGCATAGCAACTGTTATTGGGAAAACGAAAACAAAGGTAGAAGTTTGTTTCCTTACCAAAAGTGTAGGTTACAGGTTTTCTGTCACGAAGAGAGCGCCCTGGACCAAGCCCATCCACAGTCAAAAAATTATCAAGGAGGAGAGCTTGTCTGTGTTGCTTCTTCATCTGCCTCTCTTTCCTCTGTGCAAAGTAGAATTGTAAAAATAGTATATGAGATACAATTTTTGCTACAGAATCTCTATTTGAAAAATTATTCTTCATCCACATAAAAGACATAAACCTAAGAAGGTTGAAAGGTTGGTCAACTATCACTGTTGCATACCTTGTGAACCTTCTCAATCTCTGCAAGCATGTCTCCTTTCAACTTCTTCCCTAGAGAAGCCTCCGTTCTATTCTTACTCGAGAAAAGTTTCTCCTGCGACAGTAGATGCTTTTAAATTTGGAGCAGCAACAAATTCATCCAAAGTATTAACAATACACTTTTCTTGAATAAGTTATCTCCCATATACAAGATAGAATCTGATAAATCTAATGCTGTTTCCTCAAAATTATTGGTTTCAGAGGTTCCGGATCCCAGAAATACTTGAATATACAAACCAAGTCAAAAGTTTAACCCTAAAAGTGTGCAACGAAATATTAATACAGGGAACAATAGCACATACAGATGGGCTGAGAAATTTAGTATCTTACAGAAACATCTTGGAATTCATCGAAATTGGTGGCTACTGTTTCCCACTGATATGACGCACTAGGAAGGACATGGGAACCTTTTCCTTTTACTTTCTTCATATCAACCTTCCTGATCTCCCGATATAACCGATAACCAATTATTGGATCATCTTCATACCTGCAGCAACCACAAACACCCAGTAAATAAACACTCAAACGCAACAGTTCAATCTACATTTTACACGAAAACCCTCCAAAAAGAGAGTTGTACAATATCTCTACATCAGTGGAAAAGGATACTTGATGAACATTTCATACAAACCAAACGACGGTAAACTAAAATGGATATGATAAGAAACTTCATTATATTACCAGTAAGAGATTCCTTGTGAATCACCTCCAACACGTTCCTTGCGAAATGCTGAAAGTTGAACTCCATGCTTCAGTGAGTTGTCAATATAGTTCCGAATATCTTCTTGCTGCAATACATCACTCAGATTTAACCCTTCTCATAAAGTAACAGAAGCATAGAAACTTGATCCAGGAAGTAGGTAATACCAAATCAATTTTCTAGTTAAAAAAACATGATTTCCTTGTCGTAATTCTAAGATTCAATTCTGTAAAAAAAATAAAAAAAAACGCTCAAGAATATTAAAAAAAATACTATGTCAATGTAGAAACCAAACTATCATCTCGGTTTTCAGCTCATGTGAAGTCTTTGGTATTATCCAAGGACTTGATAGGGAATCTCCTGTTATCACCTATTAGAGGGGACATCCTGCTCTGAAGCATGCACTGGGTCTCCAATAGATTTTTCATTTGAATTTTAAAGTAGTGGTTCTATATTAAGCGTTTGGACGAACAGACTGTCATCTTGCTAAGGCAGTTGACCAAAAGATTACTAAAAAATATTCAACGGATTCTACTTTAACTTTTACAGAAAATCAATAACAAGGTTAAATCTTATTAACAATGACAATACCTCCACGCGGATATCACAAAGTGCTTTCAAGATGACCACACGGACCCCAGGCTCAAGTGTTTTATATACCTCAATCTCCGCCCTATCAAATTAGCATGATGTGACATTTTTATAAATGAAAAAGATTCATATGTAAGAAATTAAGAATAGACAAATACACATGACTGCTCACCCATGTGAAGCAACAATGGGTAGATCCCCCTCTGCAACCTGCAATTAGATATCCAAATTAATTAATATGATTCCGCAGAAATACAAAACAAATTGACACCAGCCAAAATATTGCCAAAAACTAGTTTACGAGTACAGTTACCCAATGCCACCAGTCTCTCAACTTTCTGCATAAAACAGTGACCCAAGTATCACGTGTAAGTGCCATTCGCGTAATTGGAGGAATTGACTGTAGAATAAACCAATTAAAATTCAGGGGCAAGCCAGTAGCAGTTGCATTGACAAACAATCAACAAAACAGTAATTTTCCAGCAGCATCAGCATTCCATATAAGATCAAATTGTAAGGAGACATTTTCTACTCCATTAGCAACAATATGACTTAAAGCATCCACATTTATGCAGTACGATGGAAAAACTTAAAATTCCAGACTTATTATGATTTTGACACCCAAAAATTACCAAATAAATCGATTAAAGCATAAAAAATATCATCTGGCCAAGAGATCCTTCCTTTTCCAGAGTACTGACATATTCTGAAAAGTTCAATTAAATCGTGAACAATAAGTAGACAATGAGTAATATATAATCAATAAACTTGTAACCATGACTACGATCCTCTACCACAATAGAAATAGCAGTGGCTATGTGCTAGTGTGAATAAGTAATTAAGTTCACGTATACAGAGAAAAACAGATGAGAGAATTGAAGAAGGCCTGGGTAACAAAGAATTAATAGCAAAGATGGTCTTAGATTGTTGTTTTTTTTTTTTTTTTTTTTTTTTTGGGTTGGGGGGGTGGTGTGTGTGTGTGGAGAAGAAAGAGGATCCACATAATCAACTCTATCCATGGGGTAATGGTTTTGTTTTGATTAACTTAAGCCAACTTGTCTAACCACATTAGTCTTTGGAAAAGGATTGACTACAACATTAGTCCTCGCATAGGACATGTCTTCTGCAGAAATTTAGACAAGACTCAAACAAAAATTATGCCTCAGCAGCCAATAAAAGACTAAAAGTTTAATCATTCGAGATTATCTGACATGATACATGTCACTTGCATTAATATTTTCACAGAATATTAAACAACAGCTGATCCAAACCACTCCAATCACACCATAAGTGTGTTGCCTAAAAGAAACCTCCAAACTCTTCTTTTATATGGATTTCTTTGAGCTTTAAAGAGTTGTTTGAAACGACAAGGACTCAAGTGTTAAGGTGTTTCATGAATTGAGGTTGCTGTTAACAATTAGAAATCCGCCCCTTCGGGGACATCCAATAACAGTTGGAAGATCCATAAAACAATTTTAATAGCAGAAATAATAACCTCCTAGAAAGTAGCTGACTACATTCATACCTACATTTTAAAGGGGACCTAAAGCTTATGTACAGACGAAGTTTTCCACTAAGAAACAAGCTATGAAAACTCTAAATGGGACTGCTAAGCGAATTTAACTTTCGGAAGAAATGCTTCCGAACTTTAAGCAATAAAAACTAAAAATTTACAAGCTTGATACTAAATATGAACTAATGAAAACTAACAATGCACAAAGTAACAAGCCTTTTCGACCAACCTTCAACAATGGAATGTGAATGTCGCTCAAAGTATCATTGGGTGTGATCAAAGCCGTCTCCAACTCCTCTGCCGAGAACTCAGCCGAAATATTCAGCAGCGGCCGAAAAGCCTGAGAAACACACAACCAAACGAAAATTACATAAGCCCTCAAACACCATGAAACCAACCACAAAACCCTAAAACGGAAAAAATCGAAGCTTTCGAGAGCTCACGTGCAAGAAATTGAGTAGGGAAGCCAATTCCCACATGGAGCGGAGGGTCCAGCGCGGCAATTGCGAGGGCGGGGGAGGTCCCACCAGCGGCGTCACAATCTTGCTGGCGCTGCTGCATTGCGGCGACGACGACTCGTCTTCTCTCTGCTGCTGCTGCTGTTCCTTTTTGTTCACGGCTCGCCGTTTCTCGGCGGGTTGGTTCTGCTGCTGCTGGAACTGCTGCTGTATCCGAGCGGCGGCGCGTATGGTGCAGGCGCGGGAGGGGCGGTTGCTCCTGGACAGGGGAGGCGTGGGGGCCGGGGCTGATGTCGCTTTTTCGTTCTGAGGGGGTTGTTCTTGCTGTAGGGGCTCCGGCGAGGATCGGACGGCTGGGATCGGAGGAAGGGAAGGTTCCAGAGACATGGTTTTGGGGAGATCGAAGAAAGAAAGTGGGTTTAGGATGAGATTACATGTAGAGGATCAGCAACATTGGGGGTTAGGGTTTGTGGGGTAATTTCGTTTTTGGTTTTTTAGAGTGAGAAACACAGAGGAGAGAGAAAAGGAGGAGAGAGAAGAAGAAGGGCATGGAGGAGGAGGAGGGACCGAAAGCTCCAAACCGCCATTCACATATCACTCTGGGGTTTATTATTTTCTCGTTAATATTGGTATTATTATTAATTTTGGGAAAATTGGCTAATTAATTCATTTAAATATTTGTGCTTAGGATATTAGGGCTGCAGAGAGATATAAGAGATTATATAAAATAAAAAAATTACACAAATTTAATTTAATTTGAGATTTTAGAAATAAATGTGAATCAGGTCAGTTGACGGTAGATAAGATATCCGTCATTTTACATTCTTGTTTAATTATTATATTAGAGTAATTTAAAATGAAATATCTTCTTTTAGATAAAATAATAAAGTAATGTGATAGTTCATCAGTTTATTCCCCATTTTTTGTTTTTTTTTGCAAGAAACACTATAAATATGGGCAATTTTTTGATGCACTCAAAACACTGCCACTTGTTTTTGTTCAACTAAAATTTTCATACATGTATTTGTAAAATTTTAGTATGTGCTAGAAATAGGACTTATGGATCTTGTCATTCATTGGTGTATAACCCATCGTATAACATATGAAATGATACATCACATGACAAGTATTCCCGATACACGTAAAAGTTATTCAGAATAAAGATAAAATCTCCCATTTTAACACTTAAAACATATAATTACAAAGAAAAGTTCTGAAATTTTTATGGTACAAAACAATGAAACATCCACCCCATCACATGATACCAAAAGGCTACAAAATACTAGACAAAACTGAGGAGAAGCAACAGCAGAGAAGAAAACATGAGCACTGCATTCTTAGATGGGTGGCTTAACCAGCAAGCATGAGATTTAGGCAAGCCACCGGCGGTCGCATTCTCCTTTGAGCATGTGTAACCACACCGACTAGGCCGAACAACTCTGTAAACGCCGCTGCTGGCTAGAACGAAGATGTCCTTGCGGTTGTCCTCCCCGAATGAGAAAATGTAGCCTAGAGCTGGAAGACTGCTGTCTGGGACAGAGCTGCAAGCTATCGGAGAGTCACGCGCGCAGCTGAAAGGGATTTTGCTCGAGCTGAAGTTCCCGCTGTTTTCTGGATCTTCGGAGCCTGCCCATATTGCACCAGCGTACAAATCTCCGTACACATACCTGAAGATTAAAAACTTATCAAGATCAATAGAACAATACTAGTGCAAAAATGTGTAGTCCAAGAAAATGCTTCAGTTCTCTAGCTTGGTCAAGTTTCGAGAGGAGAAAGAACAATTTTCGGTTACCTTCCATACATGCACGGATCAGTCTCAGACCGATAGATATAGCCCCCGGTTATAGATGCCGAACCTTCCTTCTTGTTCACTTCAGAATGGTTGTACCCCATGATGGGAAAAATTGTGTCTGTAGGTTTTGTGGATGTGTTTCCAGCAAGTGACTTTGGAGGAGTGAAATCGTACGGGCCTTCGTAGAAATGCCAGCCGTAGTTTCCACCCTTGGTGATCACATCCACCTCTTCATACAGATTCTGTTAGATAAGCAAATCAGTGTCAAGAGGACGTAATGTCATGGGGAGGAAAGAGTGTATTTCTCTTTAGTTCATGTCGAAAAACGGAACATTTCGAGGACTTGGGGGTCTTCTGGCAGACAGGAAAAAAACTTACAGATGAAAAATTAAATTTATACCTCCCCGACGTCTGCGCATATAAAGTAGGAAGGCCTTTCTGAATCGAAACTGCAGCGCCACGGATTTCTTAGTCCTACAGCCCAAATTTCCGGCCTCAGTTCTGGATCTTCGGCGAATGGATTGTCTTTGGGAATGGAGTAGTTTCCCCATAGAACAAGTTTATCAATTTCTGCTGCACCTGGAAATACATTGCAAGGTTATCAAATGTGCAATAGGATACAGTTTGATTTTGGTAACAGAGATGCTGATACTCACTTGGTACGTTATCAACATCGAGCCTCATAATCTTTCCGAGCAAAGATTTTTTGTTTTGAGAGAAATTGTATGGATCGCCTACGCCGCCACCATCTCCCATCATGAAGTATAAGTACCCATCTTCCGGTCCAAAGAGTATCTGTCCTCCATGCTGAGATGTGAAAGGAAGGCCCATGGTAAATATCCTCCTTATTTCTGATGGTTTAGCACTCGTTGCCTGGCAGTAGGATCCATTGGGAGGAGCATCGTGGTCAGTTTTCACAAATAAAAGCACAACAGGAAGTATGAAAACTTAAAGCAATCAGCGAGCTCAAGTAACCGAAACTGATAAAAGAGTGTATGTAGAGGTGTACCAAGGAAGGCTGGGATGCAGTACCGTTAGCAGTATATTCTGCTATAACAGTTTGGTACTGGCACGGCTGAGCACCATTATCGGAACTTAGCTTTGAAGGATCACAATCGACATCTGAATTACACGAACATCTTCCAGTGCATCCCGGCCACTTAACCTTATCACAGTTGAACGAAGCAAAAAACCGGCCATTTTCAGCAAAATTGGGATGAAACGCCATCCCCATCATTCCAAATGCAGTATCGAAATGAACCTCATCGGTTAGATCAATAAAGGGACTTGACTCATCAAGCTCCATTATTCCTCCTGATCCCTCTTCAGGAATTGTTGCCAGCCAAATTTTGCCTTGCTGGTTCGAGAAAAATGCCCGGTTGGAGCCATCTGGATGAGCAACCATGTTGAGGTAAGATCCATTTCCAATTTTCTCAAGGCACAAACCATGTGGGGGGATGGGAGTGCTCGAATCATTTAGTGTGACCGGTTCGCCATTGAAACATACTGATTCGTCACTAGAGGCTCCACCAAATGCGCTGCAGAAATCGGATTTTGATTGCCAAAGTTCGGTTAGATCACTAGCATTGTTATTGGCAGGCACTTCACCTTGTAATGAAGGGGCAAAGGGGGAGTTCAAAATAGACACGTTTTGGCATGTGTCCCATACGTTAGAGCAAAAATTGGTCACTGCTTCTTTAGACTGGGATGAATTTGATGAAACAGTTGAGTTGCATAGAACCGGAACAGGGCGAGGCACAGAATCAACGGTAAAAAGCTCACCAGAAAACGGATCACACCTCTAAAAGCCATGACAGAAAAGAAATTAGGAATTGAAGGTTTTTATGCAACATGGTCTCACTATAAGTACAGAATTTTAAAATTGGAAACGTTGTATTTTTTTATAAAACCAGTACTTGGATAAACGCTCCTACTCACTTGAGCTACAAACCTCTTGCGGAAACATTGAAAAGGGAAAGAAAAGGACTTACTGCACAAAGCACTGATTTCAAAAGGGAAGCACAGTCAGAATTGGAGATGTTCATGGTTTGGAATTGCTTCTGAATTTGTGAATCTTCAGTGGAGTTGCAGCAAGCAGTTTCATTGTAAGGACAAAACTTGAGTGGATCACTCAGAGTAGAAGGTGCCCCTGCAATCAACTAAACCATTTTAATACGAGCGATATTCTTCTTTAAACTAATCTAAACCGCTGGGAAGAGGATTCGAACGTAAAGCAGCAAACTTTGCAATACAAAATTAACAAAAAGGAAGTATAGAGAAAAACCCACTTGAATCAATACATAAAGGATGTGACTTTGAAGGATTGAACAGCAGCAGCAAGCTGCAAAGGAGAATGCCAATGGCAAGAACTCTACCCATCCCCACACCAGAAGAGAGAGAGAGAGAGAGTAAGAGAGGAGAGAGAAAAAGATGAAGTGATTGTTTTCCTGTCACTCCTGTATAAATTCTCTTCCTTTTATTCTACTTTAAGAGAATCCGATTAGCCACACTGTTGCTTTCATTGACTTAGAGAAATTCAAATTAAAAGTTCACTGAATTATCAACATTCCGCTAATCCAGTCACCCCCATCTTCTCCTGGCATGCTTCTCCATTATTAGCACATCGACATGTTCCTCTCTCTCTCTCTCTCTCTCTCTCTCTCTCTCTCTCTCTCTCACAGCTGCAGAAATGGATTTGTTTTCAATATCCGTCCGACTGTCCCTCTCTCTTTTCACAACCCTTTTGACAAATTCCTCATTTGTCAACTCATCGATTCAAAGAATGAAGCATTATGAACAACTTGACATTTTTAGATGTTGGGGGTTGACTTTCGTGCTTAATTGTTTATCTGAATTGATTAGGGTTGTCGGTAAGATAGATAGATAAATCAGATGCCCACTTGTTCTGTTGTTTGCATAAAAAATTGGACAGATTATAAGAACCATATATTAGCACGACGAAAGGTAGCTGAAACTGTTCTCCCAAAACGCGGGAAATTATTTGTGAAAACAGTTTTAACTTTTAACTTTTACTTTTTGTTCCTGTTTTCTCTGGTAAAAGTCAACCCTGAAGCTTTCCGTTTGTTGTTGAAGCTGGCAACGAAACCAGATCCCATCCGGACCCAAATAAACTGAACCTCATGTTCGGACCGTTGAAATTGATCCAACGGCTACAAACAGGAGGTCCTCTAAAAGTTATAGTAATTGTAACCGTTTGATCAAATTTCAACTATCCGAATCATTTGATCCTTAGGCTCAGTTTATATGGGTTCGGAGGGGATCCGGTTCCGCTGGCAAACAACATCTAATCTTTCTCAGCAACACTCTTTGTCTTTAATTGTCAGTTTTTGACTTTTTTCACTAACGTGTTTTTCCTGTTTGGCAGTTAAAAGTAAGTCAACGATAACGTTGTTTAGAAACTTAGAAATGTCAGCGCATTTACTTAAACCAAAGTTGTTTTCCTACGACTTATAAACATCCCGTGTCATCGATAAATCGGCACTAGGGCCGGTTGCTAGACAAGGGCAAAACATTTATCGACCGGCCTTCATGATACTTTGCTAGCTTTGATATATTCTGTGACATGGTTGCATAATTAGTTTTTTTATGGAAGAATTGAGAATTAAAACCTAAGATCTAACCCCTATTGACATGTGTCAGGCGATCGGACAACAAAAACTAGAACTGGTTGGCACCGACCGCCACTACTAGTCAATCTGCCGCCATGTCAAGAGACATAAGGTCTTGTTGAGAGAAGGACACATATAAAACTAGTTACAAACTTATAAACAGAAGCAAAGCTCGATAAACAGCACTAAAGCGTACTCTATATACAACTTAGTGTTGTTTTAGTCAACTCAAAAACTAGAGTTTCTTCAGTTCATTTACATTCCTTGTTTACTCCGGTGCTAAAACTTTGGTAAACGTGCGTTGCAAGTTTCAATTGTTAGGTTTATTTTTCGTCTTTGGGTTTCCTCATACAACATATTGAAGATTGAAGAAAAGCATTGGAAGCAGCAGTCCTAAGTTTTTACATTGCATAAAAGCAGCCATACCAAGTAAAGGTCACTAGGGTTTCACCGTTTTTCCCGGATCTCAAGCAGACAAAGGCAATGCCAGTTTTGGTTGACAAGATGAAGTTGTGTCTGCTTCAGCACGAAAAGAAGTCCGTTGTTCGCGCAATCGTAAAATGCATTTGGATTCAAAAACAGGGATATGGGGAAAAACTGCTCCGCAATTGCTCAGATAGTAAGAATCTTCTTTTAACCTTTTACGCCGCGAAGAAGAGCAAGCAATGCTTACCCTTTCGTAAGAACGAGCAGTGCGAAATTATTTTAAATAAACGATTGCTACAAATTGTACATCCTGAATTTCTAACTCATTACACCCATCTCAACATCTGATATTGTTTTGAATTCACCGTGAAACGATGCATTAGGAAACTAAGTTAACGAGAATGGCAACAAAAAGGAATACCACCAGTCTCCATCTCGACTTCAATAGCCTGTGCATTTGTGTTTCCTTTGGCTACACGCATGCCATCCTTTTTTGATGTTCTTTCTCTTTTTTCGTTTCTATCTTGGTGCCGACTAACCAGCTGGATGTCAACCTTCAAGTGCTCCGAGTGCCTTCATGTCCTCCAGGAAAGCCATATACGAGTCATCTATGCTCTTGCCTTTTGGTGCTGATGACGAGTTTGCTGACTCTGGTTTAACAGGAGTTGCTGACTGGGTAGGTGCTGCTGTGGTTGGGAGTGAAGGTTTTGCTTTTGATTTTGGGGCGGCCATCTCTCTCCTTACCCGAACAGATGCAGGAACCTAAATCCAGAACCATGAAACAGGCTGGGGTCAAAGAAGGAAATTGGCATCTTGCAATATTATAGAAACAAAATTATTAAATAACATGAAACAAGTGCTAACCCAATACCAATGTCTCATAAAGCTACCGATTTTGTTGGCACTGACGAAGCTTGTCTATAAAATTTGATAGAAGTCTAAACTTACCACCTCTATAACAACAATAAACCTCTAACCCACCAAGGCCATCTCACCACTCCAATAATCTTCCTTTAAAAGGCTAAAAATTTAAAGCAGAAATTAGAGGCTACATTGCTTATCAAGTTATGTGTTACTTGTAAAAACATACAAAGCAATAGAGACTTGTGTTGCATCCTATTGACAGCGAAAGAGAATAAACTCACCATGGATGTAAGTTCTGGAGTGTGCTGAGCCAGAGGCCTCTTAACAACAGTAGATGCTG
>JAOTRO020000017.1:6138601-6149062 GCA_028566515.2 Pyracantha coccinea | reverse complement strand
ACTAAAGGGGAGGGGATCGGCTTAGCTTCATAATAGGCTAGCAATAATGTTGTTCAAATTGGCTTTTGGAGAGGAATATCATTAGACCATATTACTAAGTGACAATTATTAAAAAATATTTATATCTTAGTTTAAACCTCTCACACTCTCAAATCCCCAAATTTAAAAACCCAACAAGAAAATCAAACGAAACAAAAAAAAAGAAATTTGGTTGAAATTTTCAAACAAGAGAAGCTGACTAGATGAAGGACGTGAGCTAGGAGAACGCAACCTAGGAGACGAGAGAGATCGCTGGGAGGAAGGACACCCTAAATTTCAGATCTGATTTCTGCGACTGGTAGCGTATAACAAAGGGAAAAATGAGGGCATGATTGATTTTTTAAAATTCATTTAATGATATTGTTCACCCGTGTTATAAGACAAAAAAACCAGTTTTTTTAAGCTAACTTTTGTTGTTTTAGTTTTTTGGCATTTTTCACTCAAAATTGTGAAGAAAAAAAACTGGTTACAAGTGTAAAACCAGCTTTTTTTTAAGCTGACTTTTGCTGTTTTAGTTTTTTGGCTTTTTTCACTCAAACTTGTGAAAAAAACTGGTTACAAGTGTTTACCAAACACTAGAAACGCCCCAATTTTTTCATACTCACTTTTTTTTTAAAAGAAAATTTTAGGTGGTAAGATAGCAACAAAATTGGAAGTAGGATTATTTCCCGTCTTTTTTTCCCTCATCTTCCCTCCCCGCCTATTTGGACGGTCACGGTTAAGTTACGTCAACATATTATATTAATTTTATATAAAAAGAGAAAGACAAAATGGAGAATATGAGAAAATGAGAGGGAAGAAGATAAAAAGAGGAGGTGAGAGATCGTAGTCCACAAAATTGTAGTTCGGAACAAATAAAGCTTTTTCTCTGCTGTGCAAAGTGACAAACCAATAAAAAATCAATTAATAATTTTTTTGAAGAAAATTAATTAATAATTACAGTAAAACATGTCCGAATGCATTATCTACACACACATGTATATAAACTAACCCAAAATCCTCCATATATAAAAAAGAAAAAAAAAAAAAAACTGTATCACATTATATTTATGATTAACTATATGTACGCATGTCCATAATCCTTGAAATCGACAATAATTCATTTGTGTATACATTTTATTTGTTGGATAATTAACTTCCATATAAAACCAAAGCATTATATATACAGCAAGGCACAAGAATATAAGTATCCATTTACAGGTAAGGGACATTTTTAGGTTCAGTTCTAGCTGGAAAATCTGAACGTCGACAACAATGTAAAAACAGCCCTCTCCTAGGTTTTTTCAGCAAGAATGTGCACCATGTCCGTCCTTGTTTTTATCCTCCATCGACGTAGAAACATTTAAATAGCTGGCTGTACGCAATAGAATTTTATGGGAATATTTTCTATTCCTTAGCTACAAATCGCCCGTCGAGAGTCTCGATTACTTATTGTACTTATTGATCTTTATGCCATCAGTTGCTTGTTCATCATCAGCACAAGTATTGAATATTGATGATGGAAAAACATTACCTTATTGCTGTTCTTATTCTTGTTCCGTGTTTGCTGTTACGTGTTAGATGCGCTACAGCCCAGGTTGGGTACAGCGGAAAGGAGAAGGATGCTCTTACTGCCCTCAAGACTAGTTTCAATCATCCCTTCCTAAATGCTAACTGGACGGGGGATCCATGCTTCATGAGTCAGCCTTCCACGTGGTATGGAATTCAATGCACTAATTTCAGTAACATCGGCCGCGTCACTGGAATTGTGTTGGACAGTATGGAACTCAGAAGCAACATCAAGCTCGACGCGTTCATGGACTTCGCTGAGTTGGCAACCCTGAGCTTGAAGAACAACTCTCTATGGGGAAACATGATGGACTTTAGTCTCAACCTGAAATTGACGCATATTGATATGTCCGGCAACATATTACATGGGGAAATTTCACACTCGCTTCTGAGTCTTGGGATGTTGGAGTCGTTGCTGCTTCAAGACAATGACTTCGGGGGTCCTATTCCAGAATTTAACCAATTGACCTTGAAGGCATTCAACGTCTCGAATAACAATCTTAGCGGATTGATCCCAACAACTCATGCTCTCCAAGCATTTGGCTATGATTCTTTTTCTGGTAACGCAGGATTGTGCGGGCCGCCTTCTTCCATGTTATGCAACTCTTCTAGCACCGTTCGTGGAATTGACAACCAAGCATCTGGTCAAGTTGCTTCTTCCAAGTCCGAGGATAAGTTACACGTGTACTGGTTCCTTTTGGATGTTGCTGCTCTTGTAGCTGTAATTTTGCTTTTCCTTCTTTACTATAAGAAATCACAGAAGTTAAAAAAGACGATGAAGCAATTGGAGAAGACTAAATCGGCATCAACGAATCAGGACGAAAAAGGTGAGGTTGGTGATGATAAAGACAAGAGGATAGAAGAAGGCCGTCAAGATCAGACAATGAAAGCTGCCGAGGTTAAAGGACAGGATCAACACAAGAGAGGGAAGCTGGAATTCGTTCAGCCCCACGGAGCAGATGATCATCAAATATTTGAAATGGGAGATCTTCTAAAAGCAACCGCAGAGAGTTTAGGGAGTGGCATCTTTGGGAATAGCTATAAGGCGGAGATAGTGACGATGAATAACGTGGCGGGCAATCAAATTAAGCAATCCGTGGTAGTTAAGCGGCTAAGGGATCTGAAGCCACTGGTTAGTGAAGATTTCACAAAGCAGTTGCAGCTGATTGCCAGTCTGAAGCACCCCAATTTGCTGCCTCTTCTTGCTTACTACTTCTCCAAGGATGAGAAGTTGTTGTTGTATAAATACATTCGCAAAGGGAATTTGTTCAACCGATTGTTTGGTACGTACCTATATATTATGAATACGAGTGAGTTAATTCTTCTAATTGATATTTACGAAGATAGTTGTTTATATATATATTCAGGAAAAAGAGGTCCAGACCGCATTCCATTTAGATGGAGGTCAAGACTAATAGTTGCTCGAGGTGTAGCCCGAGCACTCGAGTATCTCCACAGGAATGCGACCTCATCGATACAAAGCAGCAGCAGCAGCAGCAGCAGCAGCAGTAGCACTAGCACCGCCCCTCACGGGAACTTAAAGTCGACGAACGTTCTTCTGGATGATAATGATGGGGTTCTTGTTTCTGATTATGCTTTTGCTTCGGTTGTTGCGATTCCAATTGCAACACAGCGCATGGTCATGTACAAATCGCCCGAGTACCAAAAGTCCAAGAAAGTCTCGAAGGCATCTGATGTTTGGAGCTACGGCAGCCTTGTTTTAGAGCTCTTGACGGGAAAGATCTCAGCTTGCACAGCCCAACCGGGCATGAATGGTGTAGACCTCTGCAGTTGGGTTCACCGAGCAGTTAGGGAGGAATGGACGGCTGAGATATTCGACATGGAAATAACTATGCACAGAAGAGCCAGTAGTGATATGGTTAGACTGCTAAAAATTGCAATGCGTTGCTGTGATCCGTCCCCTGAGAAGCGACCAGGGATGGATGAAATTGTGAGAGAGCTGGAGAATATAAGGGTTACTGAATCAGAAGTCGATGAAGATGAAAGCTCGTCTTTGGATCAATCCTTAACAGATGAGTCCGTATCAGCCACTGCCCTTCCTGCAAGATATAAGTAGTATTATCATAGCCTTGTTACAGGGATACCACAATATACTTCCATCCACTTTATGGGACTCTTCCTTGTCAACCTAGTTGTAATTAGCGTATTTTTACTTATAATGTCATCAAGGCTTGGCTCCTTGTCAATCTAGTTGGCAGTTTAGTAGTTTACTCTTCTGCTTTACATTGAGGCGTTTTAGTCGGGTTTCTATTTGCTTAATTCTGTACTTATTTTGCGCTGTTTTCTATTTGAATGAATGAATTAATTAATAGTTGAGTCTGATGCCTTCATCACAATCGATTCGATCAAATCAGAAAGTGTTTACTTTGCCTTACATATTGGACGAAACTAACTTTTGGATATGTTATAAAATCGACAATGACGAACAAGATTGTGAAGGTTTTTAATCCGAAGCTTGAATTTAGGTGTTTATAAGGTTTGCACTTACGAGGGAGACAAAATTTGATGGTTTGGCTCAAGAAACAGTGAGTAGAGTTTAGAGTTGTTTGGTATCTTAAAGCATCTTCATTAAACTTGGGGAGGAAAATTACTCGTCAAATGTGAGTGTCTCGCATCTTTGACATGAGAAATTATGGTCTAATATGATCTCAAAGGCAAAAACAGCCTACAACATCAGCACTGCTGTTGAGACGTCTCAAATTTCGGAAGCTTTTACACGTGTGAATTTTTTAGGTGAATTTTGGAAAGCTAATAAAACTAGGTTAAAACGATGGAAAATGAAAAGCTATGAGGATTTTGGCTGGAAACCTCCAGATAATGATTATGTTAAAATTAATTTTTATGGTCGTGTCAAATCTAATGGTGATGTTGCTGCAGGTTTTTGGATCAGAAATTCTTTTGCTAAAACCATGGAAAACCATGTAACCCCTCCTATGTGCTTGGCTTACTTATCAAGTTGCCCATGGCTAAAGATATTTGGAAAAGTGTGACTTAAATGTTACGATGGATCTGATGAATCCCTCATCTATGAGTTACGATGCAAGACTCCCCAGACCAAACAACAAGGTCGTCCAATTCAATTGTATTTTGCTGAATTGAACAGTATTTGGCAAGGGCTTGACAAACATCAACCTAGCAAGATGGTACGTGCGGCTGGCTTGAAGAGCCGAAAGAAGGATCTGATCTATGATTTTCTTGCTGGCCTTGGTGATGTGTTTGACAAAGTTCGAAGTGATATTCTCCAGATGAAACCAGTTCCGGGGTTGGCAAAATGTTTCAACTTTGTTCGTCGCGAGGCTCAGCGGCAAGCAACCATGCTTGGCACTAAAAGCCATGTGGATGATTAAGTCCATGTTTTGGAATATCTCGGTCCGCCAATTCCTCTGAAAATGTTGACAAAGATAGTCTTCATTCTGTTTTCTGCGATTGTGGGATGGTACTGGAAATGGAGCTCTATTTGGGTTTTCAGGTCTCTCCCAGCTGGTTAGCTCTAGGAGATGGTGGACATTATATTTCAATTTTTATTTCTCCTAATTTAATTCTTTTAACTATCACCCTGCATCAGAAACCTTATTTCAATATATGACATCCCCTCCTAAAGGAAGCGTAGTAACAACAACCAAAGAATCTCTTCCTGTGACGAGGACCGGTTCTGTTGCCGCTACACCTACTTTATCTTTACATCGTACCTTGCAATTTCCTGCTCATCTTTTGTATGTTGGTCAGGTTACTGAACAACTGGATTGCATTATGTTAATGTTTCCTCTTTTTTGCTTGTTTTAGGATATCCAGACTCTGGCAATAATTGAGCGTGGTACCAAGAGAAGGGGTTGCACTCTCTGGATGATGTGGCACCAGGTCGAGTGAATCAAGTTCGCCGTGGTGACAGCAAGAAGATTAAAAATATATGGTTGTGGCATCGTTCGTCGGTTAAGGCATGCTTTCTTTGGTTATTTGTGGGCATTACTTCCATCTTCATCTAGTGGTGTTTCAAACTCTAATCTAAAATGTATGTTTTCAAATAAGCTAAAGTCATATTTTTCTTTTATTCTTTGGATTTTAATAAAAAGACCGAACCGGTTTGATTTAATTTATTCTAATGTACGGAGAGGCCCAATATTTATTTAACATGGAATTCGGTGGTTTGTTATATTTGTAGATGACTATACTAGGATGACTTTGTTATATGTCATGAAGAATAAGAGTGACATTGGATTCATTTTCTAAAACTCTTATCAGATGGTTCAGACTCAATTTTCACTCTCTATCAAAAGTTCTCCAATCTGAAAATAGCGGTGAGTATGTCAATTCAGAACTCTAAAAAAATTTCCACGAAAATGGTATCTTCATGAAGCTACATGTCCACAAACTGAATGGCACGGCTGAGCAGAAAAATATATACATATTGGAGATAGCTCGGGCTCTTATAGGTGCATCAACTCCAGTCTTACTGGGCTGACGCAATTACCTATGCTATATGCTGATGCGCCTAATCCATCTCTACAAAAAAATATTAAAATAAAAAAAGGAGGCTGATGGATTGGATGCCCTCTGGGATTCTTGACTTCTGGACTCCTCTTGAGGTTTTGGTAGACTATATATATTTGTCCTCTACCCTTAATCTTGCGCCATGTATATTTGGGTGTGTGCCGCATGTTCATGTTCAAGAAAATCAACCAGGTAAACTCAACTCATGTGTTGTCCGATGCATTTTTTGGGAGCACTTATGGCTCCGTATATTGCTTACTGAGATCGGGTTTTTACCTTGTTTTCTTTGTAAGTGGGTTTTTTTGTTTCAAGCAGTTTTCTACTTCTTGTTGGGTTTGGCTTCAAAAGATGTTTTTAACGGGTATTGGCCTAATTCTTCCGCTTGTATTACTTTTCCTTTTTTTCTTCTTCATATTATTAATAAAATCTAGTAGAAAGGGGACTGGCAGGGGGTTTCTAGGTGCAACGGTTCTTTCTCTTTCGGGAGAGGATTGGTGCCTCGCACACAACTGTTGACGAATAGCTAATCTCGCATAATCCATCTTTACAATTAAAAAGAAAAAGAAAAAGATAAGGTTTAAGACTTAAGGGGCTATACAGCTTTCTTGACATAATCAAGCAACTAGGGAAATAGCAAATAATCATGTCCAACATGACCAAACTAAACATGTGGAGGTAGATCAATACTTTATCAAAGAGAAGCTAATTGTGAGGTATATACCGTTTGTAAGGTCTAAAGAACAGTTGGCAAATGTTCTAACACATTCAGTATTTGCTAGAGACTTTCATGACTCACTTAACAAGTTGGGCTTATGAGACATCTATGCACCAATTTGAGGGGGAGTGTTGTAATGAGGCAATGATTCTTTGTATTTATTGTATTTATTATAAGATTGTAATTTTCCTATTCTAAGAGATTTCTTGTATGCTTGGTCAGCTTATACCTATATTTCACCTCCTGGAGAGAAGAATAGACATTGAATTATAACCCCTAATTTTCTGCTATCAATTTTATGTTTTGGTTTTGTAATTTTCCACCGGCAATATTTCCTAGATTACTATTTGATTTGTATGTGTTAACCCTCAAAATTGGAAGGTCAATAAAAATCAGTATGGTCAACTTTACATGGGTTTGAAAAATAAGACAGATATAGAAATAAATTTTTTTACGTGGTTCACTCATAAAAGATGAGCTACATCCACTAGAGTACTCTTGTATATATGAGTTGTGAATTACAAAAGATCTCGACTTAAGTAATCTACTTATTTCTCTTGGACTCGGCAACTTATAAGGATACTCGGTTTCTTTATTTACGCCCTTAGTGAATCCTAAAAGTCTTGGGTCTTTACTTCTACCATTGTTCTACTAATAAATAGGCAGAACACATAGGCACGATTTGTAAGGTACTTTTCCACTCGACACGTGGGGAAGAAGTGACATTTACACACGGCTACTAACATGATTTCTAGGGTCGACGTGTTTTGAGCGCATCGCTCATCCAAGAGAGGTTGAATAGCATTTTGTCCAAACGCTAGGCCTAACAGCATTTATGTCACGTTATAAACTTCTTCTTCCGTTGATGGCCAATGTGTGGCTTAGAGTTGACGTCTGGACAAACCTATCCTTGAAATTCTATGCCAAAAAGCTGTCAGGTCTATCAACACTCAGATAGTACTTTAAGTTTTACGCTCGTTTCTCATTGTCGGTAGACGATCTAAGGCTAGGAGAGATCGTTGATGGCGGTCATCTTTCGTTTGTTGAGATAGCGCAACGTCTGCTGGATTCATTGGGCTGGTTTGTAGGCCCATTGTCTTTATCTTCGCATTCTTTTGTGGGCTCTCCCAACACCCATCTATTAGGTCCAAAGAGCAAATATTGTTTTAATGGCTATGAAAGGATCGTGCGTTAATAATATGGTAATAGGATCAAAGATAATCCTTCCTATAATTTTTTTGTAATCTTTTCAAAAAAGTTGAATAGTGTCGTTTAGTATATGTTTCTGTTTTTAACAGCCATAAACTGCAAGTGACCATTTAACAACCATAAACTGCAAGTGACCATTTAACAACCATAAACTGCAAGAGTGACCATAAACTGCAAGAGTGATAAGAAACACTTTCAAATTTGTCCACCATTTTAACAACCATAAACTGCGAGTGACCTCGTAGTAGTAGTATTGCGGTGCTGGCTCAATATTTCTTTCTTTATATTTTTTTCTTAACATTTGAGAAAATCTCCTTAACATTTCTTTCTTTATATTTCTTATTCATTGGTTGCCTTGGCTGGGAGCTTATGAGCAATCTTTTTATTTTATTTTATTTTTTGTCCAGTTGTCTTAAGAGTCGAAGCCAATCTTGGATTTCTAAATCTTAAAACCTCCTTCAGTATTTTTCACTTGTTACCATAATTTAATGCAATTTTTCTTTATTTGCAAGTATGAGATTTTGAATTCAAATATCGTGAATTGTAAGTTTGATATTTATTTAAAAATAAAAATAAAACTCGTTTTTCGTATGTAGAAGTGTTTTGAATATGACGATTCTCTGAATTCAATAATGTTGAAGCAATAATTTATACAACTTTTAAATTTTGTCAAGTTTAAATGTACAAGATGAATTAACCATGAATGAAACTTGTCCCTCTAATTGTATCAATTATTACAAATTGGAAAGCGATGCTTTTCCTTCATTACTATTGCATATCTCTAACTTGGACAAAATTTAAAATTACATCCATTTATTCATTAAACAGATAATGAATCTAATTAGTTATTTGGAGAGATTTTTCAGTGTGACCGTCACATGGGGTGGTACACCACGTGTCACTATATAAATGATGGGGTATGTGTGTTAAAAAGTTTAATAACTAAAAAAATAAAAAATTTCACCACTTACATAAAAACATGTGATGTACTATCCGTGTTCCCATTACAACTAAAAATTTCTTAGTTATTTAATATAATTAAATTCTATGCACCGAACGAGACATAAATTAACACCCACTTTAGTACCTTGTTGTGCTCAATTAATGTTTTGCTCATTCATGCGTCCACACAAAAAAAGACACAATTAATGTATATCGAGAACAACGTTTGCTCATCCATGCATTCACACGCAAACACACAAAATATATTGAAAACGTGATGAGTAAACTCAGTACGATGCATGCTGATGGTCGAGAATTATAATTTTCAAAACATTAAATTCTCAGTGATTTGATGGACCAAGAAACCAAACCCACAATTCTCATTAGTCTACTCCTCTACGTATCTATCCAATTGTACTGAAAAAACAAACACAATTACAAAATAATTTGGAGCATTGAAATTTTTTTTAACAAACTATATTATTTATTCTAAAAGGGGTAAGAAAGTGGGCGAAACCTTAGCAATAATGTGGTTCAAATTCGTCTTTGACGATAATCGAATGTAAGATATCTTACTTACAAGTTACAAGTAAAGAAAAATATTATTAAACTGTGGCATTAAGTGACTTTTAACAAAACTAGTGAACGTTTCAGTCTTATGAACTACGGTCCACAGTCTCCAAATTACATTTAGGGACAAAACAAATGGATAAATTATATAAAAGAAAAATCAATTTTAGTCCATTGACTGTTCATGTCAGCATACATTAATTACCTCATATACTAAGATATTTTGATGTTTAATTTCTCTTTTTTTCCTTAAATTTTTAATATAATATTATGATACACTTTGTGCTTGGTAATCTAGTATCCTTATGCATGAAGATAATCAATTCGGTCGTTGTGGTTGAACTCTATTATGGATTTCTGACCGCATTCTCCATAGGCCCTCTTATCTCTTCCTTCTCCGAGCTCGGGTAATACCGGCTGCTCTCACTAAAGTACATATACATATGGGTATTGATATATCACACTCACGGCTCCATTTACAACACGCCGCCAATTCTAATCGAAATCGAAATGGTTAGAATGAAATCATAAAAATATGTATCTTTATTTTATATGGTATTTACTTGGGATTGTAGTTCAATTGGTTAGAGCACCGCTCTATTAAGGCGGAAGCTACGGGTTCGAGCCCCGTCAGTCTCGACGAATCTAAATCCAATAAAAAAAACTATATCAATTCATCTCTATTATTTTTTTTGTGAAAAGAAGTCCAAATAACAGAATTTCATTCCCAACAACGATCCCTCTTCTTTTTTTCTTTTTTCGTTCCCATTTATCATCAACCAAAAATCTTTTTCCTCCACTTGCTTCTGTTGGAAATTTTTTTGCAAATTATATCAACAAAACATAAGAAGGTATTTCTAGGGGTGGAAAAAATTCCCGAAAATCCCAAACCGAACCGAAAAAATCCCGATCCCAAACCAAAAATTTCC
>JAOTRO020000017.1:6108505-6120189 GCA_028566515.2 Pyracantha coccinea | reverse complement strand
CATAGCATTTCGAACTTAGGACCTCTCGTTAATTTTAAACAACAAAAACCATTGCTTCTAATTAAACTTCTTGATCATTTAGCCAAATTTTATAAATTTATACTGTTATAAAAAGAAATTTGTAAAAATTGAAATGTAAATAAGCACACATGGTGTTTTGAACCTAAGACCCCTTCATTACTTTTAAACAACAAAATCATCAGTTCTAACTAAATTTCTTTGTCATTAAATCAAATTTTATAAATTTATACTGTTATAAAAACATATATAAATATACTATCCTAATAATTTTGGTGCTCCCAATTTTTTTGGGTCCCGGACGATCGCCCTACCCGCACTAGACTTGGGCCGGGCTTGCTTATCATTAAAGCCAAATTCGAGTGTTTGATAAGCCAAACCCGAGCAAGATAGCAAAACAACGTCCTTTACTGTAAGAGAAATTTTTTAATGTGCTGAAAATACGATTCGTCACAACAAGAGTTAGAAAACAACGTACAAGTGGTTGGACAGAATGACAAAAAGGCGCACAACTTTTTTTCCCGCGTGTTTTCCAGTCTCTAGTTGGCGCGCTTGTGGTTGGTATACCATGCATAGTATGCAGCGTTGGGCGTTCAGTACGACGTCGCAATCACCGGCCGTGGCGACAAACAGAAATGCATAAAATAAAAAATTCACAAAATAAAATAAATTTGAATGTGTGTGTGATGGCCGGGGAACGGAGAGAGAAAGAGGAGAGAGAGGGAGGAGAGAGAGAGGGAGGAGTCTTGTGGGAGCCTTCAAAACCAGTGTGTTTAAAATCCCTCGACCTTCGCAATGCCGAACTGCCCTTTCTCTCTCTCAACCTTCATGGTTCTTGAACGACGTCGTCGTCTCACGGTGGATGGGCGGCGACGACGACTCTCCTCAATGCCTCCTCCTCCCTTCGCAAAACGATGCCCAGCCTGAGTCCTCCGCATCCGCGACACGTGTCCCTCTCGCTCAGACGCCGATCCTCCTGCTCGTCTGCTTCCACAAGGCGCTGCAGGCCGAGCTCCTCGATCTCCGCCTCGTGACCACCGCCGCCTTGGAGAGTGGCTCACGTGACCGCCTAGACCGCGACTTCGTTCTCCTGCTTCTGCGGCGGTTTGAGTTCCTCAAGCTCGCGTATGAGTACCACTGCTCTGCAGAGGACGAGGTCAGCTCAAAGTTTCCGAATTGATTAACAGTTCCTAATTTTTCGTAATTTAACTAATTAACTAAATCAAATTCTTTAAAGCTGAATTCTTTAGTTCCGAATTAGCTAATTGTTTCTAATTTCTAATTAGAAATTAGAATTGCATAATCTGATGAGTTAATTGCTTGAGCAAACTGCTTTAAAGATGAAAACTTCAGTCAAAATTTGACTAGTTAAAATGTGAGAAGCTGCATTAACTTTGCAATGGAATTTGCATCTTTAACTTTTAATTTCTTTGGCAGGTAATTTTTTTAGCGTTAGATGGACGAACAAAAAATGTAGCTGGTACATATTCACTAGAACATAAGAGTATAGACGGTCTCTTCGACTCGATTTTCAATCGCTTGGATGTTTTGTTAGAGGAAAACGAGAATGAGAATTTTTCCAAGCAATTTCAAGAACTTGTGTTTGGCATTGGGACGCTGAAGGAATTCGTTTCCCAGCATATGCTGAAAGAAGAACAGCAGGTACTAGCCGAAATCTTTATCGAAGCAGATTCGAAATGTTATTTGCAACAATGTAGTTTGAGTAAATATTTGATTGTATTGCTTTGCATTACCGAATTTTGTGTGTGTGTGTGTGTGTGTGTGTGTGTGTGTTGCAGGTTTTTCCCTTGATCCTGCAGCAGTTCTGTCGCGAAGAACAGGCTAAACTTGTGTGGCAGTTCATGTGTAGCGTTCCTTTATTGCTGCTTGAGGATCTACTTCCGTGGACGATCTCCTTTCTTCCAACTGATGAACAAGAGGAAGTTAGACATTGCATAAAAGCAATTGTACCTGACGAAAAATCACTTCAAGAGGTAGATCCTGACCGATGGTATTACCCTAGTATGAATGAACTTCTTGGTAGTTACTAGTTTAAATATTTGTGAAGGTGGTAAATTCTTGGCTTGCTAGCAATGAACAATCCTCCTTTGGGGCCTTCAAGAATTCTAGAGGAGCTCAACAAGCCGGCAAATATGCAGACATGAAAAGGTTACTGAAGTCTCATTCGCCCAAAAGGTTTTTAGAAGAATATAAAATATACATTAAGGCAGATTGCATCCACTCTGATATTGGATACAATCCGGTTGATGGCCTTCCGCTTTGGCATGGAGTCATTAGGAAAGATTTGACGACAATTTTGGAGGAGCTATATCAAATAAGAAACGCAAACAGTGTTTTGAATCTTGATTCCGTAATTGTCCAGCTAAAATTCTTTGTAGATGTCCTTAATTTCTACAGGTAATTAATGTGATCGTTGACATCCATATGTGCTTATCTTTTTTCTGTTCAGTTAATTGATTCTTGAGCGAATATTTTCTGACTTGCAGCAGTGCATTGGAGAAGTTATTTCATCCTGTGTTGAATGAACTTTTCAACGGCTGCCTTTACCCCTACAGTGAACAATTTCCAAATGAAAGCCACGTTGAAGGTTTGCAGAGGTTGCTATACTATGAGCCTCAAGATGGAACACCTTTGAGCAAATTTGTTGAGAAGCTTTGCTGGGAACTGGAGTCTTTTGTGGTGGGAATTAACAAGTACTTTGCTTTCCAAGAAACCAAGGTACTCTATGTTTGTTGAAGATTATTATAAATTGAAATATCAGCACGCTAGGCTCTCTTTCTGATGATGTAGGGCATCCAGTTTAACTCTACTCTCGATGAATTTACCAGGTAGTTCCCATTGTAAGGAAGAATTGCAGTCATGATATGCAGCTGCAACTCTTGTATGCGAGCCTTCATATTCTGCCACTTGGGTTGCTAAAGTGCATGACTACTTGGTTTTCGGCTTGCTTATCTGAGGACGAATCCAGGTCCATCCTTAGAAACTTGAAGGAGGGAGATTCTTTAGTCAATAAATCATTTGCATCCCTCTTACATGAGTGGTTCCGTATTGGTCATTCAGGTAAGACCTCTGTTGAAAAGTTTCGTGAGGAGTTGCAGCAAATATTCAAGAGCAGATGTACTTCCTTAAAGCAATTCTATAATACTAGTGGATCTTCCTCCTTAAGTTCCAATATGAAACCTATTGAGGCATCAAACACTACGCTAATGGAGCCAATCTCTTCGGATAAGGGCAAGAAATCTCTGTCATACTATTCAACTTGTGCCTCTGACTCTGCCAGGAATTATAGGACGTCATACTCCAGCAGAAACAAACTTCACTTATATTTCACTGGAACAGTGAAAACATCATATCACTTTCCTGAAAGTCTTAGTGGAGAGAACCATCCTGGTTATGCTCTTCATGAACCAAAACCGATAGATCTCATATTTTTCTTCCACAAGGCTCTCAAGAAAGATTTGGAATACCTTGTATTTGGCTCAGCTCAGTTGGCCGACAATGCTGATTTTCTCTCAGAGTTTTGCCGGCGATTCCAACTTGTACAGTTTCTAAATCAAATACATAGTGAAGCAGAGGAAGAAGTTGCCTTTCCAGCTTTAGAGGCAAAAGGAAAACTACAAAACATTAGCCACTCTTACACGATAGACCACAAATTAGAAGTTGAACACTTTCACAAGATATCCCTCGTTCTGGATGAGATGTCTATATTGCATGTTTCAGCTTCTGACGTTGATTCAAATGCAGTGGATAATAAAATGCAGAAGCACCATCAGCTGTGCAGGAGGCTTCATGACATGTGCACATCAACCTGCAAGTTACTGACTGAACATGTTCATCGTGAAGAATTTGAGCTTTGGCCCTTGTTTAAAGAATGCTTCTCCATTGAAGAGCAGGAAAGGATTGTAGGATGCATACTTGGTAGAACAGAAGCAAAAATATTGCAAGATATGTTACCTTGGCTAATGGACGCTTTGACACAAGAAGAACAGCAAGTCATGATTACTCTATGGCGCCAGGTCACACGAAACACAATGTTTGATGAGTGGTTGAGAGAATGGTGGGAGGGATATGAGACAGCTAAGTTGGTAGAGGAGTCCATTGTCCCTCCTTCATGGACTGAAGATCCATTGGAGGTTGTCTCTGCCTATCTGTGTGGATCGAGTGAACAAGAAGGAAGATGTTGTAACAAAAGTATCAATTTTCCAGAAAAAGATTCCCATAGTGCTAATACCAAGCCATCGGAAAATAGTGAGGTGGGTTATAAGCCAAAAGGTCCCGAAGGTGACCAATGTATTTCCACTGATACAGAATGTACAAGACCTTGTGATGAAGGTAACAAGAAGAAATTACAAGAAATTGAAAATGCCACGTATCAAATCGATGATCCAGGTCACCTTTTGCAAAGAAGCCAGAAATCCAAGTACTGTGAGTGCCTGCTGACACTTAGTCAAGAGGATATGCAGGCTGCAGTAATAAAAATATCCCGTGACTCTTCCTTGGATCCTCAGAAGAAACCACATATGATCCAGAACCTGATAATGAGGTTGGTCAATTCCTGTCCTAATTTTCGTTTTGTTATTGTTTTCCGTCCTTGTTTAGGAGGAACGTAGAATTCCAATTTATGCATGTCAGAGTAAACTGAGTGCAACATCGACGTGGATATTCCTTATAAGAGACAAAAATACCTTGGTATGTGTACAAGGTATTTGAGTATCATCAATTACCAATGTGTTCTATTGCTAGTGCAAGAGCCAAATCCTCTATGGCTACTAGGTTTCTCCTATTTGTAAAGCAAGAGTGTCATGCTACTTGATTTCTCCTATTTGTGAAGTTACCATCGATCCCAATTAACGAGAACTTAAGCTGTTAGGAAGGGTGCCCAACTATCAAGTTAAATCAACAACACGCACACGCTTACACACACCCCGTTAGACGACGGCCTACAATACAACTTATTTAAGTCAGACCGCACACATGATCACAAAAATTACCAGAAACAGGGTTCAACAAGATTCTAACACAGATCAAACAAAAACTGATACTATGTTAATTTATTGTTAATCCCAAAAGTTAAGCCGTTAGGAAATGAGATAATAAGAATGTGTATGCAGCTCAACTTAACAACAAACACTAATGCTAATTGAAAATTTTCTATAATCTTATTGATGGTCCTGATAACCAGATAATATATACTGTGTGCTTCCCTAGACAAAAGTAGCTTATTTGATTTCACTAAAGTTGCTAAGACTTGTTAGTGCTTTTTCTTACTTTGTAATATGTCTCTGTGTCTGCTGCATGCCCGTGAAATGTGGTATAAACCAAATGACAACTTGCAATATTTATACTGTATCAGCCGTTGGATAGCCAGACAGAACTCTGAATTAACAGTTGCAAGTAATGGGAAAGAATTTCCTGGTCAGCATCCATCCTATCATGACCCTCTTGGAGTAACCTATGGTTGTAAACACTATAAGAGGAACTGTAAGCTTTTTGCTGCCTGTTGCAACCAACTTTACACTTGCATACGCTGCCATGATGAGATGACTGATCATGAGATAGAGAGGTATAAACATTATGAGTTATACAGTGCCTGTGAATATTAATTTTATAGTTTTCGTTCTTGTTTTATCTTTTTCTGCTTTTGCAGGAAATCCATAACAGAGATGATGTGCATGAAATGCTTGAAGGTGCAGACAGTTGGGCCCACATGCTCAACTGCATCCTGCAGTAACTCTTCCATGGCAAAATACTTTTGCAGGATCTGCAAAATATTTGATAACGAACGGTGATTATCCTGATTGGCCTACTTTATTGTAGCTCTTTTCTCATAAGGTTATATATAACTTGTTGAATGGGTGACTTTATGTTGAACCATAGATAGTACTATGCTGAATTGTATACTAGGATAGTCTATAATCTCAGTACCTCATTAGGCGATTTTGTTATATCTATGGACTAGTCACCACAATGACCTTAAAGGATTTTAAGTATTCTAAAATTATGCTACCTTCCCATGCCAATTGGCTATCTTAATTTAAATTTACCGGTTCCAGATTTTTAATTGTTCTAATGAAGAAGCTGTTTAACAGGGTCATCTACCATTGTCCTTACTGTAACTTGTGCCGAATCGGAAAGGGATTGGGTATTGACTACTTCCATTGCATGACGTGTAATGCTTGCATGTCCCGTTCTCTATTGAAGCACACATGCAGAGAGAAATGCTTCATGGATAACTGCCCTATTTGCAATGAAGACATCTTCACGTCAAATTCTCCAGTGAAGTGCCTTCCATGCGGTCATTTGATGCACTCAACATGTTTTGAGGTATTTCCCTTTCATAATTTCTTGCTTTTCTCCCTAGAGGTTTTGCAGACTTCTTAAATGGTAATTCTGTTCCTGCTCCTAGGCCTACACCTTTACGAATTATACCTGCCCAATCTGTGGGAAGTCACTCGGGGACATGCAGGTCAGTTACCAAATATCTTATATAGTCTTTTGCAGTTTCCTTACTTTTAAATTGTTAGGATTGAAGTGGTGAGCTGAAAATATGGAATTTATACTGCTGCAATATATTCCTGCGTACTTTGATTGGATGAGGGACTTCCAATTACCAAGGAATTTTAGACTGAATTGTAAACACACACTACAAGAACAGTACCAACGAACTACTTTGGCACTACAAAACTACTACTAGTACATTACAAATGCACTACAAAGATGCTAAACAAAGGACTTTCAAAATAACACCTTTCAAAGTTCCCTCATATGTATTTCATCTAGCCATTTCAAGTCCCTCTATTTAATTTTTGCAGTGCAAACATGACAATTCTACCATAGGTTCTGTTAAACTTTAAAGTCCCCCATCCAAACGCACTATTAGAAAAAGATATAAACTTAGGAAACAAAAAAACACTGGTCTACAACATATGTGGAGGAAGATGTTAGAATTTTCACCAATCTTTGTGATTGTTCTTTATGATTTGAAGAAACTTTATCCATGTGAATTCTATGCAGACGTAACTCGAGTTCGTCTTGAGCTTAAGCTTTGAATTGTATCCAACTGAGTTGTGTGATGTCTTGTGGCCCTCGAACCATATGATTGTCTTGCAGGTGTATTTTAAAATGTTGGATGCATTTTTGGCTAAACAGGAAACTCCAGATGAGTACGCCGTCCAAACTCAGGTTTGTCATCATATTTTTCTTATCGTACTAATTAGCTTCTAATTGCATCCAAACCTAGGTGTGCATTGATCTGCTAAACAAATTGCAGGTCATACTCTGCAATGACTGTGAGAAGAGAGGAACTGCTCCCTTTCACTGGCTTTACCACAAGTGCCCCTATTGCGGTTCATACAACACCAGGCTTCTATGACGCAATTCCAAATGGTACCATGACTGTTTCAAAGCTATTTTATATGTAAATAAAAGCTCGTACTAGTATATAAATCTCACTAGTTATGAATATCTATTAAGTTTCCCCATTTTGAGGAATTTCATAAAATTTCCAATTAGAATTTGCCTTATTATCAGATATATTACGCTATAGCTCGTAAAAGTTGAAAAACTAAGTAAAATATTTATTCGAGTAAACAAATTGTCAGTTATAAACTCAGGTGTAGAACATTGAAACTAAAAGAAACAAGGAGCTCGGTATTGTGGGTTTTTATTAACAAAAACAAAAAGAAGAAAACAAAATTGTTGGTTTCTCGTGTGAAAAATGAAATTCATAACAGAAAGAAATTAAATGAATAATAGAAGAACAACAACCACACTGCTTTATCTAGTTTATGCTTACTGATCATCAGTTGACACTGGTAAGACTAAAGCATGCTGCAGCATTCTTCAATGCATTCTCTGCATGCTCCATGGATCGTGTTGTGTCCTTGAACGATTCTTCCGAGCTGCAAGTAAGTTCTCATCATTTAGTGAATTACAGTTGCATATCCACTTAGATTCAGCGCTACATCTCTTTGAATCGTAAAGATAAAAATTTGAACAAATACATAACCAAAGCGATAAAAAAAAATGTACCTTGAATCATAAGCCTCCTTGGAATCAATGTATGACTGTCTATCATCGATGGTGTCAAAGAACGGGTGCAACTCATCGTAATCTTGAACAACTTCAGGTTGGATAGAGAGCGGCTGAAGAACTCCGAGTTCAGATTGAATCGCCTCGGAATTATTATTGTTGTTGTTGCTGTTGTTAGTCATAAAAGGATTCGAAATCCACATCGGATTTCCAGCATCATTATTATTGTTGCTGTTGATGATGTTGTCTTTGGAGTCAATATTATAAGCAGCAGAGCTGTAAGCAGCATCACTGCTGTTAGAGTAAGACTGCTGTTGGTGTGGATTTACAGGAGCCACTGCGGTGGCATTGTTGTTATTATTGTGATTATAAGGGGGAGGATTGTGATTGAAAAGTGGGAGGGGATTGTTGGGCGGAGCCATCCCTAGCTCCAACTGTGACGTCACGTATTCCGGCATGGACGAAATCTGGTGCTGGTGCTGGTGCTGGTGGTGCTGTCTGTACATTGCCAGCTGTTGATGAACAGCTTGGAGCTCTTCCTCCGCCACGAGGATTTGGTACTGGAGCTGCCAGATCACCTCCCAGCACCCGTAGACCGGAAACTTGTCGCGCACGTTAGCTTGGTATATGATGGACCTCATGGCCTCCAGCTTCTGGCGAGGTTCGAGATTTTTAAGTATTTTCAAAATGTTGCTGACTCCGAAAAGCTTGTGTGCGTTTTGGAACATTTTGGGTTGGTCCGGCGGGAAATAGGGAGCCAAGGGGCACTCCGCCCTGCACTTCCTTCGCTGGTACTTGCACGCGGCGCAGGCCTGGCTGGTGGTGCCCTTCAGGGTCATTTTTTGGATCCCGAAATGAGATTGGAACCAATCAGAGAGCCGGGAAGGCGAAAAACCTCGAAAGCAGTTGGAGAGGAGGGTGATGCAGTGGTTGAGATTGAAGAGGATGAGGAGGAGGAGGAGAGTGGCGGTGAGTTGGAGGAGGAGGGGGAGGAGAAATGGAAGTGGTGATATGGGGAACATTTTTTTGGATCTGAAAAGGTCTGGAAATATGCGGATTTACTGGAAGCAGGGAGAGACTGAGTAAAAGAAAAGATTGAAGAGGGGAAGCGAAATTGGCGGGGGACTGTAAAGACCGTTGGGGACAAATGTTGGAATTTTGTAAGAGAAGAAGTCCTAAACTTTAGGGACACTTTTTTTTTTTTTTTTTTTTTTAAATTTATTTTTTAATGGTCGTAGCCACTTCACACTGACCCCCTCCCTGAATGACGTGGCAAATCCCAACTTCTAGTTTCTAAATTTGATTTCTTTTGAATTTTTGAGGTCACTATGGTGAAGTCACGACTCTTGATATGCCAAAATGATTAAACTATTATCTTGTTTTATTATATTATGTAGACAAATTTAATTTACATTGGAGGAAACCGAACTCTGACTAGCAGTTGGACAAGTCTCTAGTCGAATGTACGTCAGGGTGTCCTTCGCTTTTGTAAGATTTAGAGAAATATCACGAGTCCACTGTCCCAAATTGGAGAAAGTCGGCCTTAGTGATCTAGCAATGCCGAGCAGAAGGGCTGTTTTACTATGGGGATAACATATCTTCCCCAAGACAGAGTAAGAACTTAGACCACCTCTACAAGAGAAAAGAAATACCGCCAGATTGTAGTTCTCGTAAAACCGAAGTTATGGAGAGGAGAAAGGGCAATAGATCTTCATTTTTAACTAATTGTAGTATCAAACGAAGCAACAAATTTAGTGTAATCCGCAGTTCCAAAGACCCAAAGGGAAGGGCCATAAAGTGACCTATACAAAAACCTTTTCAAAACTTGGGGGAAATTTATATAAAAATTAAAAATCGTCTTAAAGCACACACCTTGATTTTCTTAAACCTATATTCCCCAGTTACAACTGTTACATACTCTGAGAACCAACCGGTAATCAATGCCACTTATCGAAACGGCATATAGTACGCTCCTTAAACTCGCATAAATACGCCCAGACAAGCCGTAAATACGCATAAATACGACCAGAGAGGCTGTAAATTCGCATACATACGCCCAGACAGGCCGTAGTAGTTGTTGCTGCCTTCTTCATCGAACAGTCCAACAAGGAAAGTTGCAGGACAGTGACCTGATTGTGCTGAAGACCATTCGTAGGTAAACGTACCGCAAGCTTAGACTTTTCGGCCCTTCGATGGTGAAACTCTTTGGATACACGGTTCTTCGTCAAGGACCAGCTGCTCCCACAAAAATTCTTGATAATATCACAAAACTGTTAATCTATATCAGAACTCTGGACTTCGACCGGAACATTTATATTCTTTTTTTTTCTTCCTGAAACTGACATTGCATACTTCACTGTCTAACCGGAAGGATGGAATGCGTTTGCTATGAACAATTCCTCGTAGTAGATGACGAACGGATGTTACAACACCAATGCTCTCTTGCGGAGTCTGAAAACGTAATGAGTTCCAGAAAAAGCCTACTTTACAGCTTCAAAGAAAAGAACTTGTGGTTGCAAATGCCCTCTTTCACACATGGTAAGAACATCAGCCCAGCCACCAATCACCTGTAGACACATCAGATACAAATTATAACGAAGGCGGAAAGAAGAGCAAAATAAGGCATGATTTACACTAGAATAACTGACTTTACCTTGACAGTTTTATCATCGTACATAATCCAGCATCCACGGTCATGACTATAGGCAAAGCAATGGTAATGTTGTCCATAGTAGCAAACCTAAAAGTAAATAGTAGATATGAGATAAAACGAGATAGCGGTATCTATAAATTCTTGTTGAGATTCAAAAGTTATGCACGGATAACAAAGGAGCCAGTTTCCTATTAAACAAACGAAATTGGATATATTAAAAATAAAAAGGCCAGAGGAATCTAAGTTTATGGATAAGAAGTGTAAGCCGTTGTCATTTCACAACCAGAGGAAAAATACGCAATGCAGGTTGCATTTTGGGAAAACAGAACGCTACTATATGCATGACAACAACATTGAGGGTTATCAAAATATGCATACCACAGAGACCAAGTTGTGCGTGGTCTTTGGATCCAGGCCACGGTAAAGGACGCTGATATCTATCTCAGTATTAAGAGCTGCCAATGTTGCTTTGATGTCATCAGCACTCTCGCATGTCTTCTGCCAGCCCAGAACTGCATGATGAAACAAAAATGTTGATGAGTTTTCAGGGTAAGCCAGTTCCCCTCTTTACAAACATAAGTGAGCAATGATTATTCTCATGATAAGTCTTCAAGTCACCTGTTGTGAAAACATGTGGTGGGGTTGAAAGAATGTGATGGATATGGTTGAGCTTCCCGCAGCCACCAGCTTCAGAATCACAGGCTAACTGGTGATTCATCTCCACATGATTTAGAAGCTCGTCATAGGAGCTTTCTGCACACATAACCTGAATAGCAAAGAAAGATAAAAAGAGATATGTGCAACCAGTTACGATGCCTAAACAGTAACAAGTTGCTTAGACTAAAAATTTCAACCATCAAGAAAATAAACAATCATAAAAGTTGTTAACTGATACCTTCATTGTTCGGAGAGCACTGGCATTTATGTTATGGAAGAAGGAAGTATACTTGAGATGTCTGGA
>JAOTRO020000017.1:6061553-6071625 GCA_028566515.2 Pyracantha coccinea | reverse complement strand
CTTGCAAACAAGGAGAGATTGATGCAGTGGTCATTGCCACCGGTGTCCATACCTTCTTTGGGAAAGCTGCTCACCTTGTTGATAGCACGAATCAAGTGGGCCACTTCCAAAAGGCAGGGAAACAAGTTTTTTTTTTTTTTTTTTTTTTTGTTTTTGTTTTTGCTTTCTGTTGGTTTGTGCTTTGTGGGCTGTGACTTTATTGATTCTGATTTCGTTTCATTGTTTAGGTCTTGACTGCAATTGGGAATTTCTGCATATGTTCGATTGCTGTGGGGATGGTAATAGAGATAATTGTCATGTACCCTATACAAGACCGACAATACCGTCCTGGAATTGATAACCTTCTTGTGCTTCTCATTGGTGGAATTCCAATTGCAATGCCCACTGTTTTGTCTGTGACAATGGCTATTGGGTCTCATAGATTAGCACAGCAGGTTGGTTTGATTCCTTGTAATGCTACAGCACTATGTGGTATAAGGTGTTTTGAAACATGATTAATTGTGTTAATAATGAATGCAGGGAGCTATTACAAAGAGAATGACAGCAATTGAAGAGATGGCGGGCATGGATGTCCTTTGCAGTGACAAGACCGGAACTCTGACATTGAATAAGCTTACTGTTGACAAAAATCTTATTGAGGTTGTTTAGGATATATGTTGCTTCTTTGTTATAGATTTTTTTCTCTTCTTTATGGAAAAAAATCCTTGTTTACATGCGTGATTGACTTTTAAACTTGTAGGTTTTTGCAAAAGGAGTGGATCCGGATACTGTTGTGTTGATGGCAGCTCGAGCCTCCAGACTGGAGAATCAAGATGCAATAGATACTGCTATAGTTGGGATGCTTGCTGATCCAAAAGAGGTGATTACATCTTTATATTGGATTGTGCCTCCAAACATAGCTGTGAAGTTTGAGTAGTTTTTGAAATATATTTGTTATACATGCGTTATTATCTTTTTAAAAGATCCCATTTCTTTTGATTTTGGTGAAAAGGCACGTGCTGGCATTCAAGAAATACACTTCCTTCCTTTCAATCCTACTGATAAACGAACTGCATTAACTTATCTTGACCGTGATGGTAAAATGCATAGAGTTAGCAAAGGTGCACCAGAGCAGGTAAATTGCCTTCCACTTTATGTCGTTGTCCTCCCTTTGTTTTCAAGATTAAATACTAATTCCTAGGTGCATTTTTTTTAGATTTTGAATCTTGCACGCAATAAGTCAGACATCGAGCGCAGAGTTCATGCTGTTATTGATAAGTTTGCTGAGCGAGGTTTACGATCTCTTGCTGTAGCATACCAGGTAACTGAATCTCTAATTTTATTCTGGGCTCCTGCAGTAGTTTAGAAGTTTTTTCTTTATTTACAGTCATTTCATTTGTTTTAATGCAGGAAGTTCCAGAAGGAAGGAAAGAGAGTGCTGGAGCCCCGTGGCAATTTGTTGGTGTAATGCCACTCTTTGACCCACCTAGACATGACAGTGCAGAGACAATAAGGAGGGCGTTAAATCTTGGAGTGAATGTGAAGATGATTACTGGTATGTTTCTTTATAGTAGGTTAAATTAGTATTGTTTCTTCTCGTTGGATATTTGAAGAAGCATTAATAAATCTTGGCTGAATCTTTGACAAATCATGAGCAATCCAAGTGGTTGTTTTCACTTTTCAGTTAACATACTTTGGTCCTGATTTAGTTATGCCTTGATATTCTGCGTAATGTTGGACCATCCTTGGGGTGATATGTCATGGATGCTGCAGCATGTGCACACTTTACTTGATATGTGGTTATGTTGAAGCTGGTGTATTAACAGGTTAATGTGTTTGTGTTGTTTTAAGAGACAGGTGTTGAAAGAAATGGGTAGAAGTTTGTTCTGTTATTTTTCATTAATAATGTTATTAATTGGAGTCTCTAATACTGCAAGTACAGAATTAGTTGTGTTTCCTGCCACCCTACCTCTGAGTTCAATAGTAAAAGTGATGATATTTAGTTCTTTGTTTATGTAGCCGTCTTGCTCAAAGTTGTATTTTGTCAGGGGATCAACTGGCGATTGGAAAGGAAACTGGACGTCGCTTGGGGATGGGAACCAATATGTACCCTTCATCTGCTTTGCTAGGACAGGACAAGGATGAGTCAATTATTGCTTTACCGATTGACGAGCTGATAGAAAAAGCTGATGGCTTTGCTGGGGTTTTCCCAGGTATGCTCTTCCCTCCCCATTGTTGGGGAAAGCTCACACACGTACCATAGCATATGCTTGAGAAAAAGTTTTCAGATTTTACTATTGGCAGCTAGAACATGGTTTCAATTATCCAACTTAGAGTGACTGGGTTAATTTTGTTTTGGTACAGAGCACAAATACGAGATTGTGAAACGCTTGCAAGCTAGGAAACATATCTGCGGAATGACTGGTGATGGAGTCAATGATGCTCCTGCCCTCAAAAAAGCTGATATTGGTATAGCTGTTGCTGATGCAACAGATGCTGCTCGCAGTGCTTCTGATATTGTGCTTACTGAACCTGGCCTTAGTGTCATCATTAGTGCTGTTTTGACCAGTCGGGCAATCTTCCAGAGGATGAAAAATTACACAGTAAGCTTTTGCATCTACAGTGGCATATTATTCTTGTGATTAAGCGTCATTGTCCACCTTACCAGTGAACTATATAAGTAACAAATTCTTGTTGTTTATGGCTGGCAGATATATGCTGTTTCCATCACAATTCGTATCGTGGTAAGTTAATGGTTCTTTGGTTTGAATCGTTTGATTCATGTAGGTGGCATCTGTGCATAAAATTTTGAAATAAATTTCTTTTTGAGCGTTCGATAGTATTGCGTTTCTTTTCTGATTCTTTTTTTATGGCAGCTTGGCTTCATGTTGCTGGCTCTCATATGGAAGTTTGACTTTCCACCTTTCATGGTGCTTATTATTGCGATCCTCAATGATGGTTTGTACTTTCTTTTCCCTGTTCACAATCTCTCTCTCTCTCTCTCTCTCTGTATGCATTTGTGTAATTTTGTTTTAGTAGAGTCATCTGTTTTGTCTCTCGTTAGCTCCATCTTTTATTGATGTTTGGTCAATGTTTGCTGAAAACGCATGCACTTTTCTGTAGCCGTAAGTGTATTTTCCACATAATTTACTGACAGAATGACGTTTTAGGTACTATCATGACAATATCAAAGGACAGGGTTAAACCGTCTCCACTGCCAGATAGCTGGAAGCTGGCCGAGATTTTTGCAACTGGAATAGTACTCGGAAGTTACTTGGCAATAATGACTGTGATATTCTTTTGGGCAGCATACAAAACAGACTTCTTCCCAGTAAGATTCTCTGTCTTGCTCGATCCTAAAATGTTCTGATCGTTGCAGATGTATCACTTGCTGTCATAAAATATGCGTTCTTGGAGCTAATTTGCTTATTCTGTGGCTGCTTGTCATCTCTTTGTAACGATTAATTAATATCTAGCCACTGATTGTTTCAGAGAACATTTGGGGTGTCAACCCTTGAGAAAACAGCTAATGATGACTTTAGGAAGCTTGCCTCTGCTATATATCTACAAGTGAGCATTATTAGCCAGGCTCTCATATTTGTTACACGGTCTCGAAGTTGGTCGTTTATTGAGCGTCCTGGATTGTTGCTTGTGGTGGCTTTTATAATAGCTCAGCTGGTGAGCCAATTTTCTCAACCATCTCTTTTTAGATTCATTTTGATTTGATCTTGAAGGGAAACTGAATTTCTTACCTTCTATTTTGAGTAGATTGCCACCTTGATTGCGGTCTATGCAAACTGGAGTTTTGCTGCCATTGAGGGGATCGGATGGGGTTGGGCCGGGGTGATCTGGCTTTATAATATAGTCACATATATCCCTCTGGATATCATAAAATTCATGATACGCTACGCTCTGAGTGGGAAGGCTTGGGATCTTCTGATTGAACAGAGGGTACGATTGTTGACACTGTGGATTGCTTACCCGGTTTTACTTGATCAGGGAATTTCTTGTTAACTGTTCATTGAGGGGTTCTTTTTTTGTTTTCTAGGTTGCTTTCACAAGGCAAAAGGACTTTGGAAAGGAACAACGAGAGCTTCAATGGGCACACGCACAAAGGACATTGCACGGGTTGCAACCACCGGACACCAAGATGTTTACAGAACGAACACATTTCACAGAACTCAATCAGATTGCCGAAGAAGCCAAAAGAAGAGCTGAGATTGCAAGGTGAGCACCAGTTTTTCTTTTCAGCTTGAGAGTTCGGTTTCTTCGTGTTGTTTGATCTTGATTAATCTCCAACCGCGACTCCATCTTCTTGTAGGTTGAGGGAACTCACTACGCTGAAAGGCCACGTAGAATCCGTGGTGAGATTGAAGGGGCTCGACATTGACACGATTCAGCAATCATACACAGTTTAAACCAGATATAATGTATTTACTTGTTTATATACTGTATAAGATGATGAATCCTCTCCCTCCTAGTGTGCTGAGAGTAAAGACGCACTCAGCATGTTGTGAGTGGCCTCGTAGTAGACAGTCGTTTTTAATTTGCTACTCTGCTTTTCGGTTTTCGGCGTGTAAAATGAGTGCTTCTATCAGCTGTTGTCTACGTTTTTCTTCCCTCTACCCCTCTTCCTTCTTGTCGACGGAAATAAACTTCTCTCCATTAATCCAAACCGTTCGTTCGATGTTTCTGTAGCCCCACAAGTTGCCATCCCTTTGTTTTGTTTTGTTTGATATGATTAAACACAAATCGGAGTCTTGAAATGCGTCAAGAGCTTGTTTACGTACTTGGAATAGGAAAAAAGTCGAGAATAGTAGAGAAAATTATTGAGTATCATATCAATTCTTAGTATAATCAATCTAATTCCTAGTTATTCATGTACTAGATGAAAGATTCTACCGTGGGACTTGCATGTATTAGAAATTGTCAGAAAGTTGGGGCTTAGAATATCGTCTCTTCTTATACTCATCCCAGATAAGTAAACGTGCTATTATTGACGATGGTTTTATTTTTCAAATGTAGTTTAGAAATCTGGCATGAATATACATCCCCATCTAGGTTACAATCACCCAGCTTTAGCACGTAAACCCTAACAATACTGCATCAAATCTCATGATCATGTGATTTCTGCACTACTTCAACTTCAAGGGCATTGTTGTCCCCACCACCTTTATACTTGTACCACTTTGCACACACTAAAAAGTATCCCAAATTAATGACTCCTAGAGCAGCAATCAGGTAATAGAAGTAATCCAGCCTCCCCTTGTTGAGATCTTCCGGAAGCCAGTTTCCGGTCGCAGCCCCTTCAGTAGTCCGGTGAACTATGGCGATTAACGCACCACTCAAGTAACTAGAACCTGCCATTCCACAAAAGAAGAGAGACCCTGCAATGCTTCTCATGTTTTCCGGGAACTGCTTGTAGTAGAATTCGATTTGGCCAATGGCAGCGAACGCTTCAGCAAGCCCGGCTAGTGTGAGCTGAGGGACCAGCCAAAAGCCAGACATGGAAGAAATGTCACCCCTTGTTCTGATTCCTGGAATTGGTTTTGTTAGCGCTATAGTCCTTCGTTGTTCTTCTACGAATGCAGATACTAGCATCGTGATCACAGAGAGAAAAATGCCAATTCCTATTCTTTGCAACAATGTGATGCCGCCTTCTTTTCCCGTGAGCTTTTGGAGGAACGGGACAAGAAGGCGGTCGTAGATTGGTATCCATATGGTCATGCCCAGCATCAGGAAGATTGAGTAGGATGCAGCCGGGATTTGGAAGCTTGTTTTTCCAAGGCGTCGATTGTATTGAAGGGCTTGGAAGACAGCATAGGTATGCTGCTGGACTATGGCAATATGGTATATGAGAGCTGCTGCCCATATTGGCAAAACTCTCAACAAGCATTTCACTTCTTCCACTTGTTGCATGCTGCAAAGTCTCCAAGGATCAGCAGCTGAACCATCCGGATTGATTATGTCTTCCGGCGTAAGAATTGCTGCTTTGTCAAGGCATCTGAGAAGTGACAACATTTTTAAGAACTTACCAACACCACCGCATGAATTTCACATCTCAAACTCCTTCGAGTCAAACTCAATGACTTCAGTTCGATCCGTAAATTTGAATATATATGGACCGTCAAACTGAATCTTCTTCGGTTTGATTCAAAGAGTTTCTAATTTGAAATCAAAGAACGTGTTCAAAACCAAAACTCCTAGAAGGCAATTAAAGAACATGTATAAAAAGGTATGCATATGCAGTAATTCTTTGTGCATGTTCATGGCGTCCATTCTTTAATATGTTCCATACATGTGCATCAGCTTAATCTTTTGTAATTTAATCCAATCACCAATCACCAATCGTCATAAAAAGTTAAAACAAATGACAGTGCGTCATTAACTTAGAATAACGCCAGAATGATTCTAGGCGTAGGTAAGTTTCTTTCTTTCACAGCCAAGGCATATAAAGTGCATGAAGTTTATAGCTAATTTACCTGAATTGATTTGTATAAGGAAGGTTGGAGTTTATAGAATCGGGAGGCATATAAACAAACATAGAGAGCCACGGCCGCTCTGGTTCTTTAAGCTTTAAATGCCTTTTCGCAATGGAAACCACCACGACCTGTGCTACACTATTCATCGGACTGCCAGAGGCTTTCACTTTCACGTACATTTTTGATCCCATGAAGAAGAGAACACATGATATCAACATCAAAATGGCTGGAATGCCAAACCCTAGACCCCAATTTACGTTTGACTGGATGTAGACGATGAGGGTCAATGCTATCATCTGCGCGAAAGTGAAGGTGAACATATACCAGTTGAAGAAGCTGTTGACTCCTCGTTTTCCCGACTCCGTTTTCTGGTCGAATTGGTCTGCCCCAAATGCCAAGTTACATGGCCTGATGCCTGCAGCTCCTACTATTAGCATCCCAAAACCAGTTAGTAAAAATGCCATTTGACCAGCTGTTGGCCCTTTACATGTTCCTTTCTCTTCTGGTTTGCAGTGAGGAGGATGCAAGTTCTTGAATACTGCAGTAAAATCTATCAGCAGCAGTCCCTATATAAAGGAGCAAATTAATCATAGGATTAAGATATATACATTTTGGAGCTAATGAGTCAACAGGGTTCATGATGAGGTAAGAAACTTTGGAAGTGAAAATGAATCAAAGCTTAATTTCCGAGGAAATATGCAGAAACAAAATGAGTTACAAACTTTCAATCAAATATATAACCGGATGGACGTTAAACAGACAATAAAAAGACACTAAAATGTGGTTTACAAACAGCTTATTGCTTATTTGTGCGCATGTTTCCGGAATTTTCTTATGTTGGACATGGAAAATGAATCAAAGTAGCACATGGTAGTTTTGTAAATACCATAAAGGAAGCAATATGCGAATATGTCAGCCTTTTATAATGATCAAGATAATTAATGTTGGAAATGAAAGTTCCGAGCAAGCTTAAGATACATTTGGAGCTAATTAGTCAAAAGGGTTCTTGAGGTAAGAAACCTTGAAATAGAAATGAATCAAAGCTTGATTTTTGAGGAAATATATATGCACTAGATGGGCCGCTACAAAAATCGAACCAGATGGACGCCAAATAGACAATAAAGAGGTAGTCAATGTTATTTTATATACGATTTATTGTCTATTTGTGCATATTTCCCTAATTTTTATATGTTGGACAATGAAAATGAATCTAAGTAGACAATATTAGTTTTGGAAGTACCATAAAAGAAGCGATTGATGAAAATCCCAACGTCTTGTAACGACCGAAATAAGTGTCGGAAGCGAAAGCTCCGAGCAAGGTTGCAAAGTTGGTGGTGCCATTGAAGATGGTAACAAGAGTCGCAGCCGTAATTCTCTTCATGTTGAATACACTAGTGAGATAGACCAAGAGGTTGGCCAAGGTCCCAATGGCTCCCAGCTTCTCAAACGTTTCATTTCCTGAAATTTTATGCCGATGCTCAAAAATAAGCGAACACAAATTTAGATAAATTCATGATCAAACAGAAGAGAAAAGGATATTAATCTGATGAGAAGAACATGAAGCAATAAAAATGCAAAATTTTGCTCTCACCTATGACAAATGGCATTACTTTCCATCCTCTGTATATAACTGGTTCTTCATCCGTCGAACCTCTCTCATTCTTCTCCTTGCTATCTCTCTCTTTCTTCTCCATGATTGCTTCCATGTTTTAGGAAAAAAGGAAACCAAAAGGAACTACATAATCCGAGAAGAAAATTCGACCACGTAATTCACAAAGCACTTCTCACAAAATTAACAGATCCCGACGCCACTTAAATTAGAGCCAGAATTACAATAACCAAGCAGCTGTAGCGCATGCAGCCCAGCTAACTATCACGACTACTTTCATTTTTACCTAGATTAATCGACTGAGACACTGTCCCTCAGTGTTTTCCAGTTGTCCCCATTTGAGTGGTATTTTCGTATGCTTTCCGATATTTGTTGGACCAACAAGTCGTCATGGTTGACTACGAGTCCACGAGCTACCTGTCACCGCCGTTTTGCTTGAATTATTAATCGACATTTCCCACTTGTGGTATATGTGCATTGGATGATCAGCATCGAGCTTTCATTTTCTTCATCAATGGAGTCCTCTCTTGGATTTTGGACTTGGAGATGGAGAGCTTATTATTTGATCTTTGTAAATCTGATCAATCAGAAAACACGCGTTGCAATTATATCGTTTCTGTTGGTGTGGCGTATAAGAAATTCTTGCATACAACATTTGTGTACATACCTCTAAAGATGAAGATGCCACATCGTGACTAGAGTTTGTTATTAGTTGTTATAAATCTGTTACAAATGTAATTAGTTTGTTACACAATGTAATTAGTCTTAGATAGTTAACAGTCAATAGCCAAAAGGCTAAATTTATGTGATTGTCTTATTCATTTACAATTAAAAAGAAAAGAAAAGAAGAGAAAATGCATCTTTCTTCATCTCTAAGAAAACCTTTCTCAAATGGTATCCTTTGCCTTTTGCCTCACAGCCGATTCGAGCCTCCCTTCAGCTTCGTCTCTCTGATTCTCGACAATCTGTTTCTGTAATCCTTGCCTCTGATTGTCATGGCTTCTCTGTCTGACGCTTCTTCTTCTCATGCATCTCTTCAGAACTGGGACCCAAATCCCTCCTCAAACCCTAATTTGTCAAATTCGTATGCTTCTCTCACAATTTAGAACATTGGAAGAATGGTTCCAATTAAGCTCAAGAGATCCAACTATCTTCCATGGCGTGCTCTGTTTGCACCGATTCTCTGGCGATACAAACTTCTCGGAATTGTTGACGGTACTGAACCATGTCCACTGCCATTCCTTCATGATCGCTCCATCAATCCAGCTTTCGAGATCTGGTATGAAAAGGATCAGAATCTTCTGATTTGGCTTAATTCTACACTCTCAGAAGTTGTAATCCTTTTCACTGTTGGTGTGTCTTTCTCTCGAGATCTTTGGATTAAGCTTGAGTAGTGCTTTGGTGGACTCTCTGATGCTCACATCCATTAACTTCAATCTCATCTTCAAGCAATTCAGAAAGGTACTCAATCTATGGCAGCTTATCTTCAACAACTAAATCGATTCTCTCTCTGCTGCTGATGCACCTATCTCTGATCGAGATTTAATGGCGGCTACTCTTGCTGGATTACCTGATGAATTTGAATCATTCATTGATTCTGTCATGTTACGTCTCTCTTCAACATCTCTGGATGAGTTGCATGGTCTTTTACTCACCAATGAGCTTTCAATGTCCCGTCGTAAGAAGCTCTATTCCTCTAGCACTGAGCATTTTCAGGCCTTTTTTGTTCAATCTCAACTGCCTCTTCTTCCGACTCTGCAGCTAGGGATGGGCAATGGTTATGGCGGACCGGTAACCGCGGTTATTTACCCATAACCATTTATACTCATACCCGCATAACCGTTTACTCGTTGGGTAATTGCCTAAACGGTTATACCCATACCCATAACCGTTTATAAACGGTTAACCATACCCATAACCACGTACCCATTTAACCGTAACCGTATACCCGTTTACCCCGTTTATCCATTTTTAAACCCGTTTACCCCTTTTTGCGCATATT
>JAOTRO020000017.1:6024221-6036143 GCA_028566515.2 Pyracantha coccinea | reverse complement strand
AATAAGTCTCTTACAATTTATTGGAAACAATAAAATGCAAAAAGAAAGTTATCTATTTTCTATCTAAGTGAGTTGCAACATAGGCAAGTGTCTAGGTGGGTGCCCTTTCTTAATTTTAAAATACCTAGGCATTAATCAGGTCAGTGGCGAACCACCTAGCGCCTAGGCGGAGATTTTTAGAACAGTGGTCTCTGTACATGCACAACATGGTGGTACTAATCCATTCATTATAATTTCTAACACATGTATCTACTAGTTTTAGCTATATCCCAAGTTAATTAAATATTAGCATCGTTTTTCACTCATATTATAATACGTGAATTAATAATTGCATGTATCAGCATGACGGTCATACACTAAGCAATTGTTCTTCATTAGGGTAAGTGATTTTGAATGGCGTGGATGTAGGGCATGCCCTGAAAAGCTACAGTTTAGCTTTATCTTCTAGACCTTCAAGATAACATCATGAGATTAAGACCCTCATTTATTTTGTCTATCCCACTTGCTTTTAGTTTTGTACTCCATCTTGTGATATATCATTACATATCTTGACAAGAACAGGATGCATGTTTTGGTCAGGCAAATCACCTAACTCCACACTTGACTCCCAATTAATTTGCACATCATCTCTATCTCCCATTTCTACAATCAGCTTCTTACACTTGTATACTGAGCTTCAAAGCAGCAATATTTTTATCTAATTGTTGTGAAAGAAGACAATGAACTGTCTGCATTTCTGGCAACCAGCACAATGTTTATGTCAATTCAGAACATACTAGAAGATCAATATTACTTGGTATTTGGACTGGGCGAGTATATTTGGCTCCCGTTTTACATTCACTTTCCCTTTTTTTCTCAAATTTTTGAGGGGTAACTCTATCGTTTAAAGGTGATCAAAAGGTTGGGGAGAATGAGTAGTCCTTTTCCTGAAGTCTAGACCTTTCTCCTATAGGTCTACCACCACTTTCCCAGTCCATAAATATGGCCCCCTTCTATCACTGCCAACGTACTAGTGTTTTTTCGTGTCCACGCAGCCCAGTAACACCTTCCCCTTTCCTTTCCGAAAAAGAGTCCAAGAAGCTTTGAAAACGAGATGGTGAGTTGCAAGTGAAGTTTTCTAACTGTCTTAGTCCTCGGTTTATTTACTGTTATGGACTGACTTTGTTTCGGCTATGATTGTAGGATGAGGCGTGCCATTCAGACATATGGGAAGGCTACGTAGATTGGAGGAACCGACCTGCCAAACGAGGTTGTCATGGCGGCATGATTGCTGCCTCCTTCGTCTTAGGTTAGTAAGTAAGCCTTGGATCACTGAATCCGCAAGAACATTTTGTTAACTTTTGATATGTTGCATAATTTAAATATATAGAGAATGTGGCATGAATATTTCTAACTTTGTTGTGTTGTAAACTTTAGTGGTGGAGATACTGGAGAACCTTGCTTTCCTGGCCAATGCAAGCAACCTTGTGCTATATCTTTCTAAATTCATGCATTTTACTCCATCCACTTCCGCCAACATTGTAACTGATTTCATGGGCACGGCCTTCCTCCTTGCTCTCCTTGGCGGCTTTCTAGCCGACGCTTTTTTCACCACCTATTGCATCTATTTGATAAGTGCTGCTATAGAATTCATGGTAAGTTTCCAACAAACATTCGGATCCTAACTCTCTTTGCCATCCATCACTTCATAAAATCGGGTTTCAACAGTTTCATACTAAACTATCCTCAATAATTGCACTCGAAAGCATTTTGTTTTAAATTGCTGTCACAGATCAGCAGCAAGGGTTATGCAAGAAAATCCTAGTTGGCGATGTGGGACTCACGATTGAAATATCAACGTAGCCGCGTATAATGCTATTTGTCCAACATTAAGCAATTAATTTTTCAACTTAAGCATAATGCATATTAAATACAAAGATCATTATCGGTATTGTTTTGTTGTAAAACGATATCTTTATACACAGATGTAACTAGACTCATTACTAATTTGGACTGATGGAGCAGGGCCTACTGATTCTCACAATCCAAGCTCAGATACCGTCACTAAAACCGCCACCCTGCGTTTCAGTGAGCACCAAAAGTCCGTGCCAAGAAGTTCACGGCGCAAAAACAGCGATGTTATTTGCAGGCCTCTATCTGGTGGCGCTCGGAGTTGGAGGAATAAAAGGCTCTCTTCCACCGCACGGGGCTGAGCAGTTTGACGAGACAACACAACAAGGCAGGAAGCAGAGATCTGCATTCTTCAACTACTATGTTTTCTGTCTCTCTTGTGGCGCTCTTGTTGCTACTACTTTCGTAGTGTGGATCGAAGACAACAAAGGCTGGCAATGGGGTTTTGGGATTTCCACCGCAACAATACTCATCTCCATACCACTCTTCATCCTTGGATCTCCGAAATACAGGACTAAAATTCCTGCAGGAAGTCCAATTACAACCATTTTCAAGGTATAAATTCTGAGAAAAATTGTTATATCTTTTTGACAGGGCGATATTCTAATTTACGACAATTTTTTGAACTTGACTAACTGGTTAAATTCACATCTGCAAAACAGGTCTTTAGATAAAACCATTTCAATTTGCATTGTCTGATCATTGCTAAACAAAGCTGCATTTTTTTATCCAACAGGTTCTAGCTGCAGCAATTTGGAATTCCTGCAAAGCTAGAAAACCAAGCAATGCTGTCACGAACATGCCTGTGACCCCATCTTGTATGAACGAACCTATTGAGAGAGACGAGCAGACGTGTCAAACTCCAACCGAAAGCCTCAAGTTCCTTAACATAGCAGTGACTACTAGGCCTGTCCATCCAGTGCTGCAATGTACTGTAAGGCAAGTTGAAGAGGTTAAAATAGTGCTAAGAATTCTCCCTATCCTAATGTCTACAATAATGTTAAACTGCTGCCTTGCTCAACTCTCCACGTTCTCGGTGCAACAAGCTGCCACGATGAATACTAATCTCGGATCCTTGAAGGTTCCACCCGCTTCTCTCCCGGTCTTCCCTGTCCTCTTCATCATGATTCTTGCCCCCATCTACAACCACGCAATCCTCCCATTTGCAAGAAAATTAACCAACACTGAAATGGGGATCACTCATTTACAAAGAATTGGAACTGGACTAGTGTTTTCAATCATTGCCATGGCGGTGGCTGCTCTGGTGGAAATCAAGCGGAAGAACGTTGCAACTAAACACGGGCTACTAGACTCCGCCGAACCTTTGCCCATCACATTCCTCTGGGTAGCTTTGCAGTACTTGTTTCTCGGCTCCGCGGATCTTTTCACATTGGCTGGCATGATGGAGTTTTTCTTCACAGAAGCTCCAATGAGCATGAGATCATTGGCCACAGCACTCTCTTGGACCTCACTCGCCATTGGATACTACCTCAGCTCCGTGCTTGTGTCCATAGTCAACGGCATCACGGGCGCATATAGGCACACACCGTGGCTAGTTGGCAACAACTTGAATCATTATCACCTTGAGAGGTTCTACTGGTTGATGTGTGTCTTAAGTGGACTCAACTTTCTGTACTATCTCCTATGGGCGAGCCGCTACGAATACAGATCAATGGGGTCTGAAGATCACTCGAAGGAAAATCAAAATCAAATCCTCAAGAATTAAACAGAGTTCCATGACCTATCATATAATATATGTATATGTGTGAGTGGTATCAATATATTTATGATTCAATCTTGCAAATGTATTATCTCTCAAGGTTTCGGCTTGCTTTGAGAATCGAAAAGATATGAACTTGCGCTGGCTTCTTCATCAAATCAATTGAACTTGAGTCCCACTGTTGATTGATTTCCAGTAAATAAAATTTCCAACCAATTTGTTGGAGAATTTGATTACCAAATGTGACAGATCGAGTAAGGCATGTTTTAGTACAGAAGCTGCTTACTTGAGCACCAAGTAAAAGTAATTTGATCAAACAAGATAATATCCTCGGATTAAAAAATCAAAATCTTATTTTGGGTCCGTAATCATATCGTAAAATGAAATTCAAGTTTTCTTTTTCTTCAGAAAAACGGAAATCTAATAGACAAACGGGTTGTGGATCGAAAAACCTCCAATAACAGAAGGGATGTGCTATCCACACACTCATTTTTACTTCTCACACACCCTATGTTAATTTCTGTCCTTTGATATTCTTCAATTCATCTGATCCGACGGTCGAAAATTAGAAAGGTGTGTGAATATCACACCCCATAACAGAACTACTCAACAACCGTTACCAAGCAATACATCATGTAGAGATCAGTCCACAACAGCCAGATTTTGATACCGCTCACCGGAGATGGCAGTTTCATGACCTGTTCGGGGTTCCCACTCATAGCGGTCACCCCAACTTCCTCGTCGCATCTTAGGTCCCAAAACACACTGTGGAACCACATTCCCGTACCCTTTCTCCTAAAATTTCTCTGTATAGCCTCCTAATCGGTCCTCCAGCTACGGAAGTCTTGGTCACTGGTGAACACATACAACTTCTTGATCATTTGCTCTGGCTTCATGTTCGCATTCACTGCCACTTCCAGAATCAAATCAAACACCTTTTGAAAATTAGCGTTACGGTGCCAGCCCTCATTGTCCATCCTCCTCATAATCCTGCACTTGGATTTAAGATCATCGCCTTGTACTGAAAGTAGCTGAGGGTTTCGACTAAATGATGAATTTGGATTGAAATGATGAATTTAACCCTTTCATGTGATAGTCACGTGAGTTTGTTTAACGGAACATTAACGGAAGTTTGGGTTTAGTGCATTAATTAAAGTTTGAAAAGGCATAAATGTTTGATCAAAACAATGTAAAATTTAATCAACTTATTATTAGTGTCACATTGATACAATTATTATTAGCACTATTCTAAAAATCCCCACCCAACGCCGCCTAGGCGTTAGGCGACTAGCTACCGCCTCGATTAATGTCTAGGCGTTTGAAAATTAAGAAAGGGCGCCTAGACCCACTTAGGTTGTAACTCAATTAGACAGACAATATATAACTTTAATTTTGCATTTTATTTTTTTCAAGAAATTGTAAGAGGTTTGTTGCATACTTAAATGAAGACACATTATATCCTAGTCCCCATGTTTTCATTATGTTCATATACTTTATAATATATATATATATATATATCAATCTATTTTATAGTTTATGATAAAATTATATATATTTTAAGTATAAGCAGACACTTATTTACACGAAATATAATAGATTTACTTAACTCTGCTTAGTCCGCCTAGGCGCCCGCTTAGACGCTTAGTCATTTGACCCCAGCTCGCCGCCCGACTAACGCCTAGCGTCTTTTAAAATCTTAATTATTAGTTTAATTATGTGATGAAATGTTGAACTGAAATTCTAAACACAAAGTATCTGTTTCCTCTTACCCAATAAAAACAAAGGGCTTCCGCAGTCTTCCGGCTTTCATGAATTCAACAGCTCCTCTTTCCTACTGCTGCTGCTGCTCGGCTTTCTTCTGTTAGAAATATCATAATCACATGTATATGTCAATATCCTCTTCCTCGTTCTCTTTGCGTCTATGTTGTCAGGGCCTTCTACAATATCATAGAGAACCTCAAGGTGGTCTGTAAGATCCACAAACAACCCTGCGACGGACACGACACTGTGCGCTAGCGTTTGGCGGACGTTCTGTTGGAGCCAAAATGCCACCGTATCCGGCATTCCTGTCTAAACCATTGGCCCTTCGGTTACAGATGAGCTTGAGTGTGATAAGAGGATTGTGAGACCAGACAACCGAGATGAGTTCGACTTGCCCTGGTTTGTTCGTCGATTTCAATTAACAAGTGGACTGATTTATTTTATTTTTCAATGAATTTGGTTGAGTTGGAGAAGAAAAAAAAGAGAATTACTGACTTAACAGATTGATATAGAAAAGATGCTTACTTGGGCATCAAGCATTTTCTTACTAGGACGCACCAGATTTACATCTCTCCTAATTGTTTGATCAGGTAATGCTAAACAAACCAAATTTTATAAATTATATGACGTGTTTGTTGATGAATTAATTATATTCGCCAAAACATAAACCAATAAGATAGAATTTGGAAGTGTCCGGAATGATCACTCCGATTCCTTCACTCTCAGGGTAAGCAAGTATTTCGCAAAAATACGCTGATTTTTCAATGAATTGGTTGGAGAAATAAACACCAGTTACCTGCATTTCAACGAGCAGCAAGAAGTCCACACCAGCAAGCAGAGACGGGCAAATCGTGCAGACTGCAAACATATGCATTCTTCAACTACTACTATGTCTTCGGTCTCACTCATCAGACTCTTGCTGCTACTGGTTTTCCTGCCGCGAGTCCAACTGCAACCATTAGGCCAAAAAAATTTAAATTTGCAAAGCCTGAACCTGCGTAAGCAAAACAAACCGCCTTTGTTCGCGTCCTCAACGCTCTCCGCTGCAGCAATTCAGGATAGTGCTAGGCTGCTGCTGCATTGTTCAATTCTCCACATTCTCAGTGCAACAAGCATCCACCATAAATATCAAGCTTTCAGTAAGAATTTCACCAAAACTCACATTCATTTCATACAAAAACAACACAAGCATTGATTCATTTGTATTTTCCTCGTAGCGAAACGAACAATTTCAGAGCAGTTATCAGTCCATTTCTCTAATTTAGTATATCACGTACATAATTCTCAATTTTATGCTACCAAAAGGAGAAAATTTGAAAAACAAAAACAAGTGAAGAACTTAATCAGCTTCTTGCAAACCATCCAACACAACTGACCCAACTAACAAGCCAGCAGCGCCGGCCCCAAGCACACCAGCCACCACGGCCTGCGCTGCCACCAGCGCTGCCGAGTCATCCGGTATAACGACGACTGCCACCACAGCTGCCACCAAAATGGGCAGAGCCGCCGAGGCCAACGCAGAGGGGGAGAATCCAGCCACCTTCTCGAGCAGACTGAGCAGCCCGAGCTCCTCCGCCTTGGAAAACAGCCCCAATTTTTCAATCGACGACAGGGTGACCCCTAGCTCCTCCGCCTTGGACAAAAGCCCCGCCTTCTCGACGTTGCTGAGGACCTTCCGCTTCTCCAGCTTCTTGAAGACGTCGACTTCCACTTCCTCCGCCCCTTCGTAGAAGATTCCCGCTCCGTACCACTTCTTCTCCCAGCCGCTGTCGAGCTTGTTCACCTGGAAATTTACGAAATTCACATTTTCTCAGCAAACAAACAAAAGGGTATTTGTTAATTAACCAAAAAAAAAAGGGTATTCGTAATTTTATATAAAAATACTTTCTTGGCAGCCAAACAGAAATTAGTATTACGGAGCAAGAGTGGACGTAATTACCTTCTTTTGGGGCGCCATGGAAACGATTGTTGATGATCGAGATTTGGCGGGGAAGGTGCGGGGAGCGCCAGAGATGGAATTGAAGTGGGGTTTGGAGGAGAGGAAGTTTCTGGTGTGGTTGAGATTACAGGTACCTGAAGATGCTGCAGCAGTGACCGCCATTGATGATGTGTATCGAAGCTCTGGCTCCCTGTGTCTTTGATTGTCTGTGTGTGCAGGACTGACACGTGGGATGAGAGAGAAAGAGAGAGAAGGGAAGGAAGAAGGGGAGGGTTTGCATCTGGTAATCTTATGTCACTGTGTACTTGCCAATCAAATTGACGAAAGGTGATAGCTTTATCTTTCTAAATTCCACGTCCCAATTAATTACAAGAAATTATTTCCAAAATAAGATGGAAAATTGGGTTGATAAATACATCGTGTTTGTCGTATTTATGTTATTTTTGTATCAATTTTTTGTATCAAATTTGTTATTAAATTCATGAAATTTTGTGTAGTTTAATTGATTTGTAGAAATTTTATTCAAAATTTTGATTCAATTTCCTATAAATCTCATTAGAAGATGCAAGATTTATGGATGCTTAAAATACATTACGAAATCTCTTCAATTATGTGCAGGACGTGCCAACTAGTCTGTTGGGCAGTAAAATATGTTGATGTGGCGTTGGGCCGCGACTGCAGCTGAGGACTCGGCCTTCGGGTTCTAGAGCCTGAAGACAAAGCTGCTAGTTCTGCAAAGTTCAATATCAAATTCGGCTTTCAATGTACCGAATGTAGTAACCTGGTAACACCTCACTTCACCGAGAAGGCTAATGAGATGACCTCTGCCAATAAGGACTCAAAAATCCTTCTTGATTGAGACTTGGATAAATAACCAGTCGGCCTCGAAGCAATGCTGTTTATCCAAACTGAAGGTGCTCCTTGGTCAGCTGATTCTACGACTCCAGTGTTGTTTATCCAAACTGAAGATGTTGCTGGTTGCATTCACAATACTGTTTATCCAAACTAAAGATGTGTTGGCCTCCAAACTGAAGATGTGTTGGCAGAAGAAAAGGGAGAAGGATAAGAATCTCAAGGTTATTGAGAGGTTTCACGTAGAGCGAAAGTTTGAGCATGACAGTTTGTATGTTGAATTGGAGAGGAACTTCCCTTTGCCACTGCCTCTATATTTATAGGTTTCAATTCTTGCTTGGCACAACCTGGATCTCTATCATCCAAATTCCCATGCACCAATGGCATTCCAATTTGCATCATTATCTTGACTTCATCATTACCCCAAAATCATGCATCCTGACTATTCAAACCCCATCTTAATGGACCATGCTGCTTCGACCTGATAACAAGAATCCCAAGTCCATTTGAACTATATTGCTTGCTTGGAAATATAATTTGCATCTTATCTATCCCGTTTAAGAATATGCCAAGACAATTCATATTAAAAGATAATTATTACGATAAAAAACCATAATATTATCCTTTAATAACAAAATTATCTTCACTTTTCCATCCGACGGTTGGAAGCTATGCTCACTCAACAGTCTTGATTGCACGGGCCAATGATGTAATTTTGGGTCCAAACACTTTATTACAACGATATCGAAAAGGATTTGTGTTAAGTTACATATTGAACAAACTGTAATTAGGTATCTATCAAAATCGCCATCTACAAAAATCGAACAAACTTAAAACAATATTGCTTGATTAGATTGTTAGTGAATTTTTTTAGTTTAAATAAATCAAAGCATAATAGTGAAAGAAACATAAAGGTATGCAGAGGAGAACCAACCTATTATATAAAAAATGACAAATGAGTAAGTGATGGAAGCAAAATTGATCTCAACCACTATACAAAAATGTCAAAACTCTCTCAAGTTAAATTTCCATTTGTTAGTGGGAGAATATAAGTTTAGAAGGCAAAGGATACGTTTCTTCATTGAATTTTGTTTTCTTTATCAAAAAAGAAAACTTCAATTAGAAGGGCAAAGAATACTTCAACTAGAATGAGTTTGCAAATGTACTTTCATGATTTGAGTAACTGACTAACTGTTTGATTAATAAAATTCATATTATTCATTAAAAATCACGAAAAATGTGATTTTTCTAATATTTTCATGATTACCAACAAAAAAGCGTAAACGACTTGGTGACTAATAAGCTAACTACGTTCTTCTGGTCATGCACGACTTAGTCGGCGAGTAAAATTGTTGTGGTGGTGGTGTCAAAAGTGTTGTTGACTTCAGTTATCGACCTTGGATCCTATAACCTGAAGATAAGTTTGCTAGTTCTATGAAGTTCAATAAAAGTTTAGCTTTCAATATGCCGAACACTAAGTAACTTGGTAACACTTTACTTTGTCAAGAGACTAACAACCGATGACATCTTTAGATTGAATTAACAGCACTGGAGTTATAGATTTAGGCGACCGAAAAATACCTTCAATTTGGATTAATAGTTATCCAAATCTCTAATGTGACTTCAAACATTAGGTAGGAGAGTTGATGATTCCTCAGAGAACGAAAACGATTCGCGTAAAGTATTTGTGTGTTAAGTTGAAGTCTTTCTACGTTGCTAAACCACTTCTATTTACAGAAATTGAATATGCACTTGGACGCGTGATGTAGAGTCCATGTCGTGGTCCCGTGGCTCACCAGATCATCTTTTGATGCTAGTTACCCTTGTGATTCTGCATGCAAACTCATTCAAATATGCAATTGACTAGATACTATGTCCACTTGAGGATCGCAATGTTCCACGTCAAGCCTTCATTTAAAAATCCTCCTTGCTGCACATGTTAACTGCATGGGGTTGGCAAGTTGCCAGCTACGCAATACCCTTTTACATAGGCTCAGCAATATGCCACGAGTCCAACCGATTACTTGGTTATTTGCAACAGAGTCCAAAGATCCCCACAACTTTGCCCTTCACTCACCAGATAACTTTTCCAAATTTTGCTTCTTTTTTCAAACCTAAAGATATTTTTATGATATTACCGAATAAAATCAGTAATAATGCCAAGAAAATCTCTTTTAAGTTTAGAGTCATCCAACGGCCTAAGTTTTTTGATTCGATGATGCGACACCAGGTCAAAACAGTTTATGCAAGATCTCTCTTTATGTAAATCTTGACTCTCTTATTGAGTACAACGTTGATATTTAATACTAATATCGTGGGTTATATCATTCAAGTTGCTCGATCACACTGTGCATCTTACCCCTGCACAAAACCTCCGCATTGTATACGCTCCCGCTTAGTCATATGCCCAATTTAAACGAGTCGGCTGGGTGTGTGTCCACTTTATCATATCGGTGCGACGGTGGACCTCTTTATGAACGATCATTGTGTGACCCGATCATCGATACAAAATGATCATCTTTATGTATTTTTCTGTTTATAAGGGTAAATTATATTTTATCCATTTAAGTATGGGATTAATTACAACTTCATACAACATTTTTAAAACATTACATTTAGTTATATTTCTTTTCAGTACATCAGTTAAAAAATTTATTAAATTATCCATCAAGTAATGACGTAACAAACATAAGATCCATTTGTGCTGACATGGATGCCAACCTTGCATCCTGTGAATTAAAAATAATGAAAAAAGGATTAGTTGATAAAAAAAATCAATTTAGATTATAATTAAAAACTAAAATTTTTTGAAAAGAGGATCTGGGCAAAGCTTGCCCCAATAACCCCATCTCTTCCTCGACTCCATCCCATTTCCTATGTGGTTGTCCGCAACCAAGAATTTGATTCTTGGTTTGGGACGCTTCTTCCGTCGCCGCCTCCTCCTTGATTCGACTCCATCCCCATCTACATGTTCGTCTCCAACAAGTCCATCAACGACATCCTTACCGGCTTTGCCGTCCCCGACGCCGCATCCATCTCTCTCGACGACATGTTATTTCCCGTTTCTTCTCCCCCCTCGTCGGCTTCTTCCGTCACAGACGATGCCGCGGCGGCAGCCTTTTGCACTGCTACAACTTTCTGCACTAACAACGATGAATGATCCCTCCTCGTTCAGTGTCGTCCTCAATCACCGCCTTGGCGAGTATTTCGCGACCTCATTGGCCGCGAACCGCACGGAGCTCTAGCACGAGAACATCAAGGCGGGGGGTTGTCCACATCCACCTTGTCGGACAGAATCGAGGTGTTGGGCTAAACCGAGTAGAGCCCCGCCGCCGGATCTGCCTTTCGCCCTTCTGAGTCATGTTGAGATTGAACTCGGGAGTGACTAAACGGATCCAGCTGCGAGCGAGTTGTGAGATCATGGGTTCTGGTGGTGGTGATTGGAAGTGTATAGGAGTGTGAACTGATGTAGAGGACTGGGCTATTGGGGACGACGGCCAAAAAAAAAAAAAAAAAACACCTTCACCAAGCTGCCCGATCCTCTTTTCAAAATTTTAAGTTTTTAATTATAAAATTTTTTTTTGATTTTTTATTAAATAATACTTTTTTATTATTTTTTATTCACATGATGCAAAGTTGGCATGCATGTCGGCACAAATATGAACCGTACATTCGCCCGTCATCATTTAATCATTAACTTAGCTGATTTTTTAACGGATATATAATCCTAAAAAGAAATATAACTAAGTATATGAAATTG
>JAOTRO020000017.1:5992707-6007460 GCA_028566515.2 Pyracantha coccinea | reverse complement strand
ATTCACACATCCCTCCCTCCCTCCCTCCCTCCCTATCTTTCGTTTGTTTATGTTTTCCCCCTATTTTTAAAATTTTTATAATCTATTTGTTTAATGTATGCTTTTATTTAAGACGAGCTTTGCATGCCAATCAAAAATATATTCCCTCCAATCGAATTTGGGGATCATCACAATTTTAATGAAGAAAACATAAGAACCACGTGAATCTATTAATATATGATATTTTTAGTGCAAGAGTAAACGACAGTAATGTAGATTAACAACGTTGCATGATAATGTCACGGTCGTATCGAAAATTACTCGAGCCTATCGACATGGTCGGATGTATATTAGGACTAAGGTGATCCTAGCCTTCTAGAATCATTCAGAGTACGGGAAATATACATGTGAAGATCTTTCGAGTTTCGAGTACTCTTTGAACGTTTGGCATGTTTGTTATAATACTTGCTCGGCATATGTCAAAATCTGTTGATATGTCTGCATCATGATTTGGCTAACGACAACAAGCTCATCAAATGCTCGACGAAATGCCTTAGTTAATAAAGTTTTTTTTTTTTTTGCTCGCGTTTAGCGCTTTGTTTCTGCCTGTAACTTAACACTATAACCCTTCAAAATTCAAATCCTAAATCCAAAATTGGGTGGGTGGGTGGTCTGATGATCATTTGTCATATGGTACCTCACATAGGATATATGCCATAGTAGTAGTAGTGTGGAGAAGGCACATGATTCCAAAACCAAAATGGGCCTATCCTTTTGGTGAAAAGCGGGAACATTTTGAAACAAAGTTGGGTGACAAAGCATCGCCTTTTTAGTACAATCTTTATCTATTATTCTCCTTACTACATATGAACACGACGTCCCATTGTTAAAAACTAACTCATATTCCACACGGACCATACCATGTTACCATATATCTATATGTGGTACGGCCAAGTGTGTTAAGGAAGCACCTGGACTCACCACTAGGCCTGGCAAAAGAGTCATGTTTGTCATGCTAGTGTTGTTTTTGTTTAATACTTATTATTTTAACGGATCGTGTCATGTCAAATCTCGTTATCTTAACGAGTTTTATCAGGTGACTAAGTAACGAGCTAATTCGTTAACAGGTTGTATCGTTTTATGTCGGGTTACCGAGTCATGCAAGAAATTATCGTGCCTAATGCTTAAATTTGAAAAACGATATCTTATCGAGTTCTTAACGAGTGACCCCATAACAACCCGACATGTTAAAAGGTTCTTAACGGATTACCCGATAACGACCGACTAGTTAACAAGTTGACCTAAAACTCGTTATTTTCGTGTCATTTCGTGTCAGGTTAACGGATCGTATAGGAAATTGTCAGGCCTACTCACCACTACTGTTTTTATATATACACGCTCAATAAAAAGTGACTACTTGAGGGTACATTAAAACATACAATAAAAGAGTGATAAATTTGTATTCATATATGATTTATTGTTTGTGTTTAAAATCTTTTCAATATTACTTTTGATTATAAAAAAAAATTTAACTCGTTAAGTTGAAGGAGTTGATCTAGTGAAAAACGTGTAAAGTTTAAAACTCTTAACCCGAGTTCGAACTCCCGCTGATACATTTATTGGGGTCACTAGCTCTAACTTGGCGTGCCGTTTAAGTTGGAGACCAAAAGTATGCTAGCATCTCATGTGGTATAGAAATTGTATGAAGGAAATTAAGCTGCTTGCAATGTGTGCTGGGTCTGATGAGATACTTACTAATTATATATTTGTGCGTGTATCACTATACTAAATAAAAATTTTAATATGCTCGAAACAAGAACAAATACACATATGTTATTATACCAATGAATTAACGCTTAAAAATAAAATCTCTATGAACTCATAGAAATCTGTAGGTCTTTAGGAGGATAAATACGAGTGAGTAGATCTTTTGGGCGCGCATCTCAAAGAAGCTTCTCAATCCCGCGTCAGGGTGATGTGGTCGTCTTTGTGACTTTTTGAATTGGTGGGTTTGCTTGCTTTACGAATCCGATCCTGCCGGCCTACTTACATCGTAAAGTCGTTTTTGAATTTATGCTCTTCTGTTTTTAGCATACTTTTTTGCCTCTCTCTTTTCAGTTCTCATCTTTCATCTATGCAACTGTGGTTTACATGCCCAATCTCACATTCTGGGCCTATTGTACTGTGTTTGTGAAACTAGGTCCACAACCACACACAGCCCAGCCCAAGTCTCACCCAAACGGACATTACCATCCAACGGTAACGTCGGACAAAAGAAATAGAATTAGCAACACCATGTAACAGTGTGATCGTCACACTCAAAAGTATTTAAAGACACAAGCATTGGTCGCTGCACCTTATTCAACCACTGTTATTAAACGACTAATGTCAAAGCTTTGGGGTTTTGGAAGGAGTACGGTCGCAAGGCTGAAGCTGAAACAACAAAATCGACGAGATCAAACCTTCTTCCATAGAAATATAGTTGACGGTGTATCTTATTCATCGAAATTCTTATTCTGAACATTGATATCGACAACCATACGACGTGAGGTAACGTAATTAACAGTTAACGCATGGCTTAATTAGCCTTAATGTCCAGCTGATTGGAACTTACGATAAACCAGCAGCACCAATGAAAATGCAACCACAGCAGTCATAACTATCACTTTGTTTTTGTTCAACATCTCCATTGCAGTCCTTATAATATTCCCTCCTTCCTCCTCCCGTTTCCTTATTTCTGCAGAAAAGAATATGAGCCCATTTTCTCCTATTGATTTTCTTATATCTCCATACTTTATGCCATCAACTTTGTTTAAGCCATGCTCTCCTTCATTTTTGGGTTCTACCTTTGGTACGGTGACATACATAATCTCATTGACAAATTTTACGGTGGACTTACTGGCATCTGAGTTTGGTGGAAGGGTAAAACGCTCCGCAAAATGCTCGGATGTTTTTCGTTCACTTCCCTCGTTCCCATGATTGATATTTCGCCAGCTGAATTCATGTAACAGATAGGCTCCTCTTTGAAACCTAAGACACAGTTACATAATTAAGCACCATAAATTTATGTCAACACATATAGCTAATTTCTACGATATAATTATGTGACTGTAACACCACGTGACCAGCTGCGCTAGTCATGTCTGTTTTATACGAGTGGAATATTAGAGCATGCACACATGCATTATGCTTATCTTAAAGAAATGAAACGATAAAACATTAAGAGAACAATTAGATGCTGTAATATTGCAGTACCTGGGAGATCAACGAGAAGGCAATGGTTGTTGGAGTCCTCTGTCCATTTTGAGGAAGGAACAATCGTTTTGTACCTGTGTTCGCGTGGGAATCTTCTGCCATTAAATTGGTGTTCTCTGATGCCAGCTTGATCCATCAACGATCAACTAATACAAACTGGACCTTATAGAAACAAATTAGATCAACGATTATATAGAGGAAGGATGCCAATTAGCTAGCTGAAGAAGTCATGAATTTATCAGAACCTTAAGAGGCTTTCCTTGTGGGAAATGAAGATGGAGGCAGCATGCATGCATTCGATCTTGGTTATTCCAAACTCAATTTTTTCTGCCTGGGTGATGCATGATGACATGATGATGCGTGCTGTGGGTTGGACTGCATGTCAAGCTTCGGGTGGTGGCTTATTGGGGTTTCAACATTCCTTGCTTTTATTGCGTCCAAACTCCAGACTACGTACACCTTTCTCTTTCTGTCTTTGCGGCGGTGGTCTACAATTTTAACATTAGAAATGACCTAAGAATTTTTAGATCTTGCTACACATCTGATTTGGAAAAATAGATTTTGATTTTGATTATGCAAAAGTTAATCATAACTGCAGGCTTCAGACATGCTCTAGGCATGTAGTTAAGTTGATTACAGTAGCGCGTTTTACTTGAATGAAAAAAATTAATTAAACATACCCTTATCTTTCTTTATTCTCCAAATATATATTAAGTTAATTCCTATCATATTCTGGTTTTTAATAAAATTATTTTGTTCTATCAAATTTTTGATGTGGAGTATTTTACATTCTTCAACAATATATATAGCTACCTCATTCTAGTGTGCAGTCAAATTATTTTTAACACATTTGTTAATATCATTATAGACAATACACACACACACACACACGGTAGGGCCAGTTGGGTTTGCTGTGTGTAACAAAAAACAAAAAAATTGCTGATCGATTATGTTGTGCTTTAAGAATAATTAGCAGTAAAATAAAATTGTTCAATATTTGATAAATTGTATTTTTAAAAGTACTGTGGGTCTGAAAAAAATGTATAAAAGTAGTTGATAAATCTGATAATTAACAAAATGTGATCAACAAAGTTAATGTAGTACGTATATATATCTACCTCGCTCTATTAGTAACTCTATCGAGGAGCTTCACTTATTTTCCCTTCTAATTTTTTGTATAAAATTAGAAGGTAAAGAAACTAAGTAAAGCTCATCCAAATAGCATAAAAATTAGACAGGAAATGAGAATTTCAACCGTACGTTGAAAGGGGAGAGGGGCTCCCCTCTCTTCTCTTCCCGCTTCTCATTCGCATTTCTTTGCTTCATTTAGTTAATCTAGTTGTACACAACCATCTCCCACTATAATTCTGAAATACACAAAGAAACTAATTAGCCATGGAAACTTGCCCTACCCTGCCCTGAAAATTAAATCCATTACTTCAAACCCTAGCGGTCTGGTAGGTCTGGTTTCACACCCGTTAATATAGAAAGAAAAAAAACAAAATCTTTTGGGAAAATTTTGAACAAAAGATAAGGGAAGTAAGGAAATTAAGGTGAAATTGAGAGGAGAGATGGCAATGGAAGTTGATTACAAGCTAAATGTGTTTATTTTGTGTATTTTTATTTTTCCAATAACAATTCCGGCAACGGTGACGGCCAACATTGCGGATTTCGACGAGCACTAACAGCCCGGCCAGCACAATCTCACCCAAATGGATATTACTATCCAACAACAAAGTCGGGCAAAAGAAATAAGATTAACAACACCATGTGACAGTGTGATCATCACGCTCAAAATATTTTAGGACAAAACGCAAACGAGATTAAACCTTCTTTCATAGAAATATAGCAGAGGACTAACTTATTTATTGAAATTTTTATTCTGTACATTTATATCAACAACCATACGATGTGATGTAACTTAATTAACAGTTAACACACAGCTTAATTAGCCTTAATCAGCTCATTCTCCAGCTGATTGGAACTTACGAGAAACTAGCATCCCTAATGAAAATGCAATCACAGCAGTCATAACTATCCCTTTGTTTTTGTTCAACATCTCCATTGCAGTCCTTATAATATTCCCTCCTTCCTCCTCCCATTTCCTTATATCTTCTGCTGAAAAGAATATGTGCCTATTTCCTCCTCCTAATAATTTTCTTATCTCCCCATACTTTATGCCATCAACTTTTTTGAGCCATGCTTTCCTTCATTTTTGGGTCTTAAGCCTTCCACATTTTCATTCTTCTCTATTTGATGAGTTTCCGTGACTGCAGCGGCGCCACCTTGGAAATTTTCATACTCTATTTCAGGTTCATTCCTTTGTTCTTCGACCGCTGTTGCCACCATTGGTACGGTGACATAGAGAATCTCACGGTCAAATTTTCCGGTGATCTTATCAACATCTGAGTTTGGTGGAAGGGTAAAATTCTGCTCAAAATACTCGGCTTTCTTTTCGTTCACTTGCCTTTCTCCGCTGATTATTATGCGGCCAGCTGAGATGTTTACCTCAAGCCTGACCTCCTCCTTTTTAAAATCTAAGACACAGTTATATAGCTAAGCACCATAAATTTAAGTCAACAGACTCAAAGCATATAGCTAATTTCTATAGGATATAATTATTTATCCGGGTCGAATATTAGAGCATACAGACATGCATTATGCTTTTCTTAAAGAAATGAAACAATAAAACATTAAGAGAACAATTAGATGCTGTAATATTGCAGTACCTGGAAGATCAACGAGAAGGTAATGGCCATTGGAGTCTTCTGTCCAGTCTGAGGAAGGAACAATCTTTTCGCGCATGGGTGTGGGTGTCGATGGCAGTAATCTCTCTCCCATAGCTCTCATTGATTCTCTGATATGTGCCATCAATGATCAACTAATACAAACTGAACTTTATAACAACAACTTAATTAAGAGCTTGCTTTGCGTCTTAATTAAAATGATCAGAGTAATGCTTTGTATATAGATATGGAAATAACTCAAGGATTATATAGGGGAAGGATACCAATTAGCTAGTTGAAGAAGTCAGAAAAAATAACGGGTTTTCCTTGTGGGAAATGAAGATGGAGGCAGGCATTCGATCTTGGATATTCCAAACTTAATATTTCTGCATGGATGATGCATGATGCGTGCTTTGGGTTGGACTGCATGTCAAGTTTCAGGTGGTGGCTTATTGGGGTTTCAACATCTGGAAAAAGGATAGTATTCCTTGCTTTCATTGCGTCCGAACTCCAGACTAAGTACACCTCTCTCTTTCTGTCTTTGCGGCGGTGGTCTATAATTTTAATATTAGAAATGACCTAAGAAATTTTAGATCATTCTACACATATATCTGATTCGGAAAGATAGACTTTGATTTCCATTAAACCGAAGTTAATGAAACCTGCAGGCTTCAGACATGGCCCTAGGCTCGTAGTTAAGGATTCGTTTGAAAGTGTTTTTAAATGGTTTAAAACTTTTTTTTGTGAAAACATTTTATACCATTTTCTTTTTTAGATGTTGACTATTAGTAACACTCTCGAGGAGTGGTCAAGAGAGATTGTATAAAATTAGAAGGGAAGGAAAAGGAAGAGAACATAACTAAAGTTCATCCAATAAGCATAAGAAATTAGAAGGCAAATAAGAATTTCGACCGTTGGAAGGGGAGAGAGGCTCCCCTCTCTTCCCTCCCCACGTCTCATTCCCATTTCTTTGCTTCATTTAGTTTATCTAGTTCTGCATAACAATCTCCACTATAATTCTGAAATACACAAAAAAACTAATTAGCCATGGAAGCTTGCCCTACCCTGCCCTGAAAATTAAATCCATTACTTCAAACCCTAGCAGTCTGGTAGGTCTGGTTTCACACCCATAATTTATGAAAATTAATAAATTTTGGTGAAAATTAAGGTGAAATATTGGGAGGAGGGATGGCAATGGAAGCTGCTTACAAGCTAAATGTGCTTATTTTATGTATTTTTATTGTTGCAATAACAATTCCGGCAACGGTGACGGCCAACATTGCGGTTTTCGACGAGCACTGGCAAGGTCGAGCTAAAGAGGCGAAGCAGGCCGCCAACAAAGCCTACAATAAAAATCCTGCAGAAGTCACTGGAAGTTTCAATAAGGAAGTCCACAAGTAGGTCCCTTGTCGCACAAGAAACAAGCTTTTTTTAAACCAAAGTCATTGTTGTTTCATCATGTACTACGATTTGCAAAGCGTCTTTATTTTTTGGTTTCGAAATGTTTGTTTACAAGCTTTTGTTTAATGGAAGCAGCACCTTCGACAGCATGAACAATACGCGAAGGAACTTAAAAGAGAAGTACAAGGGTCCATGCCTGGCTACAAACCCTATTGATCGTTGCTGGAGATGCGATCCAAACTGGGAAACAAATCGCAAGAAGCTGGCTGATTGCGCCCAAGGATTTGGGCACAAGACGACAGGAGGCAAGGCTGGAGAAATATATGTGGTGACAGATAACTCCGACAATGACCTGGTGAACCCGAAACCAGGGACACTACGCCACGCTGTGATTCAAACTGGGCCACTCTGGATCATATTCGCTCACGACATGAAGATAAAGCTAAGCGAAGAGCTTATGGTGACGAGTGACAAGACGATTGACGCACGAGGTGCGAATGTGCACATTCAAGACGGTGGCCAAATTACACTACAGTTTGTGAAGAATGTGATCATCCATAACCTCCACATTCATGATAACAAGGCAGGAAATGGTGGCATGATTAGGGACTCGGTGAATCACTATGGACAACGCACACGTAGTGATGGTGATGGTATATCAATGTATGGAGCCTCAAACGTTTGGATAGACCATGTCTCCGCGTCAAATTGCGAGGATGGACTCATTGATGCCATCCAGGGGTCTACAGCCATCACCATATCCAATTGTCACTTCACCAATCATAATGATGTAAAAATCCATCTATTACATTCAAATCGAGACCAATCCTTTGTGAAAAAAATGCATTTTATGGACTAATTTGTGTCGTTTTGATTCATGATGCAGGTGATGTTATTTGGTTCAAGTGATAGCAACTCTCAGGATGAAGTGATGCAGATAACTCTTGCTTTCAACCATTTCGGTCAGAAGTTAACTCAGCGTATGCCAAGGTGCCGGTGGGGGTTTTTCCACGTTGTAAACAACGACTACACGCATTGGCTTATGTACGCTATTGGTGGCAGCCAACATCCTACCATAATTAGCCAGGGCAACCGCTTCATTGCTCCGTTAAATGAAGCGAGTAAAGAGGTAAAACAGTACTTGTTCTTAAAAAATTACTCACAAGAACTGATTTTCGATGCTGTTCATGTTGTTATCTAGGTGACTAAGAGGGAATATGCAGCAGAGAATGTGTGGAAATCGTGGAATTGGAGATCGGAGAACGATCTTATGGTGAATGGAGCATTCTTTGTTGAATCTGGTAGCCCAATCAGGAATCTCCCAGAGACGGATATGATCCAGGCAAAGCCTGGGACATTCGTGGCGAAGCTCACACGCTTTGCAGGTCCTCTTAAATGCATTAAAGGGAAGCCATGCTAGAGTACATGTTGAACAAACATAACAAATATGTATATAAATATATGAATCTCAAACTGAACCCTGTTGAAAACACACAGGTTTTTGTAGCAGTAGACAGTGAAAAGTAATAAGAAAACAATGTCCTCTTATTAAGTTCGATTGAGGTTGGAGGTAGGAAGGAAAAATATGTGATAGAATTTGGGAAAAATTAACTTGAGGTGTATACACAGAAATGTAAGTTATGCAATAGATAAATTTCTGATTGCAGTTAATTGATAAGTTTCTGATTGCAGTTAATTTAATCTGTTCTTTCCAGTCAAGATACAATGATATATTCTGCAATTTTACCTTCTCATTTGCGGTGAAATCCTATTTCCTATCAGTTGACAGTATTGAATTTGAATTTCTCTTTACTTTTGTATCCATAATACATAGTGCGAAAAGAAGACCAGACTCCAAAGGTTATTCGACTTTCAACTTTATTTTTACAAATCAAGTCTGTTTTACGCTCGTCATTGGGGATATCATCCAAAGAAGCAATCAATCAAGAATTATATTGTCATCAAAGAATCCTGACTAGGAACTTCGGAACTGCACCGACCTTTTTCGGTAGATAGTCCTTGCGGTATATATATCAGCTTTTAATCTCCAGAGGCACTTCAAGTTTAAGCAACTTGGTGAACTGCAGCATGGATCAAAACATGTAAAAGTTTATTGAAGCACCTACTCTCACGCTCAACGCTTTCTTATACACAATAATGCAAATTTGAATGTAAACACACACCTGAGAAATCTTGAGTTCGAGTTCATCCCATTCTAACGATGCATTACTTCCTTCCACAACCCCGGTTCCAGCATAGATCATCACGCCGAGACCCTAGAATCCAGAAGGGTCAGTGCTACGAGTTCGGCGTGCTAATGAAGACATGCCTATGTAAAAGAGTATAAGCAAAATAATACACTTGGTTTACCTTTTCCACTAATGCTGACCTGATGCCAACCGCAAACTCACTCTCTCCTCCTCCAAACCAACCAACCGGCCCAGCATACATCCCTCGGTCGAATACTTCTGAAAGAATTTTGTGAATATAAAGAAATCTCAGTCTTCAGGAAATTTTTCTATTTGAGCCAAAACAGCTGGTTGAATTGAGTGTATAGAGCCGAAGGATTATAGGCGTACAGAAAACAAAAACAAAGTAGTAGCAAGATGGACCTGTTTCCGCAATTAAAAGCCGTGCCTCCTCTGTTGGAAATCCACAAACTGCTGGACTTGGGTGAAGAGAAGACAATATATCAAACTGAAAGATCAACGCAGATAGCTCGTAAAACTTCAATTCGACAAGGACTATGGGGTGGAAATTGAACATATCCTTCAGAAATAAAGCTGGTGGATTGCAGAATACAAGTAAAACAATGCAATGTAGTTACCTCATCATCTTCACTTCTTAACCTGCCAGCCAATTTAGCATATAAATGTTGGACTCGAGGGAATTTACGGATTGCTTTCTTTGGTTCAACTTGGACACTGTTACATACATTCTGCAAAACAGGACAGTATGTACCGCGGTTTTTACTTTCAGTTTACAGATTTCAGTAGTTGCATTGATTTATTCCCCATTAAATGAAATCAAGAACGAAATTTCAGACATAAAAGTACCCAAAAGTAAACTTGCCTCTAGTTTTCGTTGTATGCTTTCTCGTACAATGGTAAACTCAAGGTGGTCCTTTGGACTGCGAAGAGAATGTTATTGGCTGTTAACTAGTTGAAACTTATTAAAATTATGGACGTTAGAGAAATTCTCATGGATTCCATGCTCGTTTGACACTGAGGTTGGATACTTGCAAGACTATTCCAAGCAGTGGAATTAAGTATAACATCACGAAAATGAATACGAAAGGTCGAGTTAAACCTGGAAAGTAACTCGAGTTCTATTTCAAGATCTTCAGGCATAGATTCACCTCTGGCTCGGGTTCCAGCCAGAGCCTCACTAGTAATGCCTAGCCATTTTCTGTGAAACAGTTGCTCTGGCTATTCACAAGGATCATCAAAATCAAAACTCAAACAACTTTCAAGACGATCATAGAAGATAAAATAAGTTGTAGTGTGTAATTTTTACTTTTCAAGACAATTACCGTGTTTCCAATAAACGCTGGTGCATTTGGCGGCTGAAGACAAAACTGATAAGCATTTTCACCTTCAACCTGAAGAAGTTTAGCTCAGATGTAGCAATCATAAATTTTTATGAGAAAATTCACTGGTTAATAGCTTGAAGAAAGAGAGAAAAAAACCTGTAAGCACGCTAGCCATGCTATGGGATCAATATCAGTAGCTGTTATTACTCTGCTGCTACGCGCGAGTACCACCTGAATTCCCAACACAAGATGATTCGTTAATGAGGGAGGGAGAGAGAAAGATGAAGCAAAGGTGCATCTCAGTACTGAAAACAAGCTTGACACAACGAAAAGCTCTATTAACAGCATTGAGGCACACCTTCGCTTATTTTCTGCTGTGCGTGTACCATCTGCTGCTAGTACCTTAATAAGTGCTGAGTTGCTTCTTATTTTCTGCAAAGCTCTATTAACAGCAAGATCCCAATACGTCTTGCACGGGATGTTATTATTCCTTAACATTAGTGTCGAAGGAACTTGTCTTCGAAGCTTTAAAACAATGGAAGATATCTGCATATTCACAAGAATTCATATACAAATAAAGCATGAACATCTTCGATAAATACTACACGAAGCAGATTTAACTGAGTCAGATTATCTGAACCTGATGCATCGTAGCTTTAAGTGCATCAATTGCATGTCCTAAATTCCACGAAAGCCCATTGTCCCACGCAATGGTTGTGGCTAGCATTGAACCTTCTTCAAGCTCATCAAACTCAACCTGTCATTGAGTATCTAGCAGCAGATGGCATAAATACTTATTCAAACACGATTTATGGATTGAAACAACTGCACGAAGGCAAATAATTGTTCTACCTGAGGAACCATAAAATAAAAGTAACCAAATGCCTCCCATTCAGATGATATGTTGACTCTTGCATCAAAACGGATTGCCCCATAAGCGCGAATAAGTGGACATTCTGTAGAGAGGAACCTTCAGTCAAGAGATGAGAAAATTAGACTTGAGTTTATATATTGGATTTTGAAAATCATTCCCCTTCAGTGCTCAATTGTAAGTGGGGCGGGATCCATATCAGCAACGATTTCAACAATATATAAATGTATATCAACTATTGATATGTTGTTTATATTGTTGATATGAATATGAAAGTTGCTATGTTCTCGATATGTTACAGATATGTTGTCCATATGGATCGCGCTCCAGCTACGGTTAGGGAAAAATATAAAGGTTAAACGGAACGACACTGAACTTGTCGCAATATATTTTCTTGTTTTACCTCTTTAAGGACTTCCAATGCCTGTACGAGAAGGGATGCACATCCTGAAAGAAAACTGCAGACCCCACTCCGGCAACGCTGACCAACTTGTGTTTTGATTGATTCTGGTCATTTCCATTGGTGTAGTCAATGGATAGATCAGAAAAATGACCGGTGTGGCATCTGCCGGAGAAGAAACAGCGCGGAAGGAATTGGTCTTGGGCGTAAAGCCAGTCGATTGCTTCAATTTGCTGCTGGATTGGCACCTTAAAACACAATGCAACTTTGTATTAGCACTATCTTTGTTAAAAACTAGTACATGAGTTAAGATTAATTACTGGCACTAGAACACAGTCACATGGTATAACTAGTCTACGTGTCACGCATTGTAACATGAAAGAATATTTTAACGATAAGAGATCAAGGGAAATCTTCTACCTAGTTTTTGTTACTGTAATCTGAATGTCTTTTTGTTTTCCAAACCAAAGGCAATTAGTTATGTCATATAATGTGCATTGTGCTAAGCAGTGCTGGATAAGGAATAGGGATGTAGCCCATGCTGTCCAATGCTACCCAACCACGTGGCACAATCCCATTGCTCTAAAAACAAAGCTTTTTTTGGCCTACTAGGCAATAACAGATAAGAGAAGATCACACAGAACAGGAGCAAGTAAGAATTGAGACTGAATGGCATTGAGCATTTTAAACTTACCTGGAGACGTATAATTCCGGAGGAAGACGGAGGCGGGTTTGATTTCAGCTCCGAAATGGCGGAGCTGAGCCGGTCCAGAGCCAATGAAGGTGATGGAACCGCCGGCAACGAGCGCGTTTCAACGGTGCCTAAAGGGAGGTGAGAGTCTCCTTGGCAACCATTCATGGAAAGTGAACACAACTGAGACCTCTGTTCACACAAAGGAGAAGGATATTAGATGACATGTCATACATACGATAGAACTTATCTACACTGGGATGCCTCCCAAGCAAACAACGGACTGCTAATGCTTCTTAACTTTCTCGCATGGCAGTGCGTCTTTGACTTAAGATAACGTCACAGTGACATCCCGTATCAGGGCACATATATGAATCTGATGGAAAAAGAAGGAATGAAGTGGGTTTACATGGTGAGAGAAATGAATGGTTTGCCTGCTGGAGACTGTGATGCTGCATTTGGCGGCTGCTTCGGGATCCATGAAACATGGCCGAGCAGCTGCAGCTGCAGCTGCTTGAGCAGTGGCCATGAGAAGGCGGAGCAGAGAGAGAGCTTTGGTCTCAGCTGCCAATGGGTGATGGAGCTCAGCTCTCCTCCAAATGCTTTATAGAGACACTTGGTGGGAAATTTGACACGTGAGAGCATGTCTCTAATCTAGTCTCGGGACTATAAAAAGTTAGTGCCTTTCTTATTGGAAGTAGGATTTTCTTCCTCTTTTTTCTTTTCCTTTCTCTCGTCTCTTATTTGAATGGTCACGACGTTAATATTTTATATTAATTTTTTATTTTATAGAAAGTGAAAAACAAAATAGAGAATGTGAGAGGAAATGATAAAATGGGATAGAAAGAAGAGGGGAGAGAATCATAATCCTTCTTATAGGATAAGGATCCTATTCGGATTTTCTTTGTGGAATCTGAAATATCAATTAATCATGTTCGTTCATCGTACATCGTGTGATCAGTTTTTGTTAGTTACTGTCAAGATGAACGAAAACAATTGATTGATTATTCGGATCCCCACAAAGAAGATCCGGCTAGGATCCTAATCCTTTCTTATATACGAGATACAAAGACCGAAAATAAATACAAATAGAACCAGTTTTAAAAACTATAAGTGAATTAGAAACCGCAATGTTTGGACGACCTATTTACCTAACCCATATTTGTATAGTTATTGACGTCTTAATATTTTCGGGTTTCAATTTTGATGAAAAGTTTGCAACAAATTCCATTTATGTATATTTCCTTAAAAATATAGGGGTTTTTTAAAGAAACATATGATTATTCTCCTGATTCATTTACATCCAATCAACCTAAGTTATTCATACAATAGAGCGTGCGATGGGGGTAGATAATAGTTGTGCCTCCTTAGGCCTGAGAGTTTTTTGTACGACTCATTAACTCTACACGATAACATGAAAATAACAAGTCTTAAGTCAAGCCGTTAACAAATTCAAGTCATTGTTGGATCACTCTTATAGGTTAACGAATCAGATCATTGTCAAATCACTCATTAAGATAACGGGTATAACACATAAACGACACGAACACGATCAATTTGCAAGGTCTGTACATTAGACATGGCTATTATTGCATGACCCCTTAACCCAACGCCAAACGGAGTGATCCATTTACAATTCAAGTCATTATTGGATCACCTATAAGAACCCGTTAAGATAACGAGTATGACATGAAAACGACACGATAAACACGACCTGTTTACGAGGCCGAACTGTAACTAAGCACTTCCTGAAAACTTACATGCAACCTATCATGTGTATTTTAATTTACTTATACTAAATGCGTGATTGAATTAAAATATCGTCGTTTTTCGTTGAAACGAGCAATGGTTGATTTCTGAAATAGGTGCTTGATTCTATTGCAGTTGTAATGGACTGG
>JAOTRO020000017.1:5906739-5920656 GCA_028566515.2 Pyracantha coccinea | reverse complement strand
TTAATGGGCTTCGGTAGCAATGATGGGCGAGCTTCTCCGGCCCATTGGGCCAAACACGAAACAAGGTGTACTGCCGCACATATCCCCTTTGCTTAATCCATCCCCTTTCCTTCTCCGGCCCACTCATGCCAAAATGACAGAAAACGCTTTTAAAAACACTTAAAATGCTTCGTGCAAGAAGCACTAGTTATGCCCTTCTTGCAGGAAGCACTCCAAGTGCTTTTTCCACAATTCTTGCATTTTTACTAAAGATTGGTTCTAAAAATATTTTTTTACCAAAAAACTTTTAACTATTTTAAAAGTACTTCCAAACGAGCCGTTAATGGGTAGTGTAATTACTAATTATGTTTGTTGGTTGGATTGACAACTTGTTCCTAACTGTGTACTTGATTTGGTAGGGCATTTACCTTTACCATTGTAGTAGGCTAGCATTCAATTGATGGTACGGTTGTTAGATGACATGTCCTACACATATATATTTTGTAATATGAGATTGTAAATAGTACAAATCCCAGAGGCCACAAAGTACTTTAACATTCCAACAAACCAATAAGATGTACATGATCCCTCTCATACTACGGTTCAATGTATTTTTTTTACGTGTGTAACTGAGCAAACAAATCGTGTTTGTCGTGTTCGTATTGTTTTCGTGTCATACACGTTATTTAACGGATTCTTAAAAGGTGGTCCGACAACGATCCGATTAGTTAACGGATTATGTCGTTTCGTGTCAAGTTAACGGGTCATGCTAGAAATTTCCATGTGTAATGTCTAGATTTGGCAAAAATATCTTATCAGATTCTTAATAGGTGATATGATAATATTCAAAACTTGTTATTTTCGTATTATTTCGTGTGAATTAATAATTGTCTAAATTAAAAATGTACACACATAAAAATAAAGACGTGCGGAAGCCACTCTCATAGTTTCAAATTGAGATTTCTTCTTGGTACAAACCCATCTATTAGTCCCAACAAACAAGTACAACACAAGATAGGAGAAAAATAATAGAAAGTGAAAGTGATTTTTGGTAAATTTCTCCTATTTTTATAGTTTTTACTTTCATTTTCTCATTGTTGGTGACCACAATGAAAGGGATGTTGCCTTGCCAAAAAAGGGCAGACCAAGTTTGATGAACATAACCGATCAAGTCTTCACTCTCTTGACCCGTTTGACCACCGCTGCCTAATCCAACGGCTATAAACCGTTCACGCGCGCAACCGCGCCTTGGGCTCAATTTACAGTTGGGAGGATATAACCGTCATTTCCCTCATGCTTGGGAAAACATAAAGACGCTGGCACCCTTGGTTCCGAAGTAACCAACTGCACACTCGGGACTGACAACGCATCTTTATTCCTACCCAACCAAATAATCCCCTACAACCAAAATCACCAAAGATCACTGTTCTCACCGTTGGATTACAGTACGACTCCAAATCCAACCAATCGGTCAAAACAATCTGAAAATCTCCAGTCCAGCTGGGAAGTTATGAACGATCCCACTTTTGTTACGCTACATCTAACCGCACTGGATTTCATTTTTTTGCAGTCACCCATTTTTTGAAATTTAGGTATTTTATTTAGGTCGCATCGGTTCAGACTGCAGAGTAAAAGCAAAGGTTGGAGCTTTTTCATTTTTCTTTATATTTGGATTGAATTTTTTTTCTGGGTTTTATGCACACTCTTTCACTCACTCATGGTACATTTTTCCTTCATTGTTCTTTGTTTCTCTGTAAATCTTCAATCTTTTTGCATTGTGTTGCAGAAAGCTCAAATCTTTCTTTCTGGGTTTTGCTAATTTTGGCTGAAAATTTTTGGGTTTCTGTTTTTTTTTCTTTCTTTCTTTCTTCTTCTTCAGGAATTGTAGATTTGGGGTTTGGAAGGTCCACATTTGTGAGGTAAGTTTCAGATCTGGTTTAGCTCTGCCTAATATGATTAGCAGGTTAGTTAAGCTGTAAGATCTTGTGGGTTGTGGAGTTTTTAGTTGGATTCAAGGAAAAGTGCTGTGATTTGCAGTTTTTTTTCTGGAGTTTGTTGTGGAGATGTTATCTTGATTCATGTAAGTTAATGGAGCTCTAGATTTCTTGTAATGTTAATTGACTTTGAGGTGATTGCATTTGACACTGCTATTAATGGATGTTGACTATAACGTTAATTACATTGATTGAAGAGCTCAATGAGGCATGGGACTTGGTTTTTCAAGGTTTTAGTGAATTCAGTTTGAAGTTTTGGTGTGTCCGTTGAGATCGAAAGCGCGATGTATTGAGAATCTCCCTCTATTGCTCTTTTGGTGTGTATTTTGATCCATATGGAAAAACTGGCATATGCTGAAAACATGTTTGGTTTTGGAAATTTGCGAGATTGCATTGCTTTGTTGTCTGTTTTCTTTTGTCTTTGGATTGCATGACATCAATACGGGTTGATTTCGTTTACTCAAGTTGCAATTTATGTAAATTTTGAAATTTTATCCATATGGAATGATGCAGCAAGCGGGCCTCAGGATTTTCTGGCCCTTGGCCTTCCTGAGATGGGCAAATCACCGGCCAAATGGATCAAAACGGTGCTCTTTGGAAAGAAATCTTCAAAAGCTGGCATTCCTAAAGGAAGAGAGGTAAAACATTAGACGTTATACTCGAATGTTTCCTATAATATTGACGTAAAGCAGACTTCACTTTCATTTTCGTAGAGTTGCCATTTGCATCAAAGTGATCTCTTCAATTTCATAAGTTTAATTACTCTCCCCTTTATGTAGTTAACTTAACAACTTACACAAATTCTATATTTGTCTTTTGCCAATGTGTACAGAAAATTTCAAATGAGAAAGAGGTGGTGGTTGCTGCCAGGGCAACCGGAGCTGATTATTCTTCAGATCCACCTGTGGCTTTCCATGAAACCACCAACACCATAGATAACAACCGAGAATTAGAATTGGAGAACAAGGAAACTCCAAGTGTATTAAGTGATGGAAGTCCAGGAATTCAAAGTATAGAAACACAAGGATCCGCGCCACAAGATTTGGTGCCGCTTGATCCTGAGAGAATCAGGCAAGAGCAAGCTGCAACAAAGGCACAGGCTGCCTTTAGGGGTTATCTAGTAAGTCCAGTGGATTAAATTTGTTTGTTTTTTTCTAATGCTTATTGTATCAATTTTTTTAGTTGAGATTACAAATTACTGAATGAATTGGTATGTTATGTGAAGGCACGCCGAGCATTTTGGGCCCTCAAAGGAATAATAAGGTTACAGGCACTTATCCGTGGGCACCTGGTTCGGAGACAAGCTGTTGCTACTCTGTTCAGTATGACGGGCATTGTCAAGTGTCAGGCGCTTGCTCGTGGAAAACGGGTGAGGCAGTCTGATATTGGGCTTCAAGTGCAAAACATATGCAGTGTGATGCCTCTGGTAAATGTTTCAAATACTTGGTTGTTTATCAATTACTATTTATTACTCTCATCTTTGAACAAGGGACGTCACAATCCCTTCCTTTTCTCCATTCCCAAATATCTTTGGAACTGCATTTGGATAATATATGAAGACGTCTAGGTTCATTCACCTGCTACATTGTTGCTAATATCAGTTGGCTAGTTTAGTTTTAGATTCTGTAGCACCACTTTTAATTATATTCCTCATATATATTGTCTATCAGGAGGGCAAGTTAGTGAGTCCTGTTGGAGTTAATACGTCAGTTCAAATGGCAAAGCTGTCAGCAAATGTTTTCATTCTCAAGGTAAGTTCAACATTGTAACAATGGTCTAGATTTGAATCATAATTTGTCATATCAGTTTCTGCTGTATCCAGTTTGTATGAGATGTTCTAACAGTTTGGTTTTCTCTTTTCAGCTTCTTGCTTTCTCACTTACTGTGATGCCTCTGAGTTTGCAATATGAACCCGGGAATCCAAATTCAGTCTCAAACTGGTTGGAACGATGGTCAGCAACCTATTTTTGGAAACCAGTTCCCCAACCAAGGAAAGTTCCAGATCCAAAATCTCAGATAAAGCACCCGGAGGCTCAAACAGGCAGGGTAAAGCGCAATAGCCGGAGGCTTTCTTCTGCAAATGTAGAAAGTGTCTCGGTGCAAGCAACCTCTGAATTTGAGAAACCCAAGCGTAACCTTAGAAAAGTTCCTAGCCATCATACAGATCCAGTGCAGGAAAACCCACAAGTTGAGCTTGAAAAGGTGAAGCGTAATTTGAGGAAGGTTCATAGTCCCATTGTAGAGAACTCTGTGCAGGCAGAAAGTGAAGCTGAGGGTATCAAGCAGAGTTTGGAAAAGGCATCAAGCACTTTGGTTCCTGATGTTGTCGAAGGCACTAGTAACTCTGTCGAGAAGTTTAAGAAAGAACCAACCTGGATTCCATCCAGTCGGCCTGATACAAAAATAATCCCTGAACCATGGGCACCTAAAGAGGTATTTAACATATCATCTATTGATCAAGCTGCAGAAGATCTGAAGCCTTTGACAGATAGCACTAGTAAAGATGTGAATACGCCTAGTGCTGAAGCTGCAATTGAGTCGAAGATTTTAACGGAGAGCAATGGTCAGGATGAAAATATCTCATCCTCAAACGGGGTTTTGAGCCAAAAGGAAGATTTAACAACCAATGACAACCAGAAATCTAACAGGAAAGCTTCTACTCCAGCAAAACAAGAACTTTCGGAGAATGGGTTGCAAAGCAGTCCAACAGTACCAAGTTATATGGCAGCAACTGAATCTGCAAAGGCAAAGCTTAGAGCACAAGGCTCCCCTAGGTTGGCGCAAGATGTGACTGACAAAAATAACTTCACTCGCCGTCATTCTCTGTCATCAGCAACTAATGCCAAAATCAGCTCACATTCACCAAGGACACGACGACTTGTTCAAACAGGTGGCAAAGGAGGAACTAAAAACGACAGACCTCTGGCAACTTCGAGCGATGGAAATGGTATGATTTTTGCATTCTTTATAGCTTAATTCTTGACTTTCCCCTAGTCTGTTTGGACATATATTTGGTTATGAGAGATATTCACAATTAAGAGAATATCCTGAACTTCTTTTCAATTCTTTGTAACCTTCCAGACCTGTCACTCGTTACATACGAGTTGTTTTAGTTTTCGTTTTAACAACTCAAGTCTACAGCCTGCCATTTCAACATATAATCTCAACAATATACTCCCATTCAGTGTGCATGATGATTTACCTTATCAAACGTCGAAACCTTAACTTTTAATCTCATCTTCTCTTTCTGCTTCCAATCCCCACCTTGATTATTGTTTGATTTTTGCAGGAAAGGTAACCCAAGCAGGATGGAGAAGGTGATTGATGAGGCGATTTCAATATAAAGTTTCAGGCATTGGTCTCGGTTTTCTATTTATGCATTCTGTGATTCAAAGTGTTGTTAAACTGTAACGGTGTCTGTAGTTTAGAAGGTTGTGGTCATCGGCCAAGAGCCTCGCGTGATTTGTCTGCGTTTGTGATGTTTTATGAGTGAATGTACATCAAAGGTTTCGTGCATTGAGTCTCAGACATGGTTGGTTTATTCAGTCTTGTGACGCGATTTCTGGCCATTCGTATCGTAGCGGGTGTTGTATAGAGGATTGTCAGTTTATCTGCAGTTTCGTGTTTGCTGTGCTTTATACGGTGAACTTGATCATTTGAAAAGTTTGCTATGCTTTATAGTTTATACTGTGCACTTTCATGTTCTACCACAATTTGTACACTCAAAAAATGCCAGGGAAATTGTTTCTTTCATTTAAAATATGCAATTAAATAACGGGAATTTTAACAAAAAGCTCTCAGTACTGTTTATTTTAACGAAAAATTACATTTTTACGCTAAAAAATCAATCTTGGTACTATTCCTTTTACCATTTATTTTGTTCTTATTGTTAAAATTCAAAGTTTTTAAGTTATTTTCTTTAGTTTTTCTTTAAATAAGGGGATAGGGACGGGTTTGTGGTACCAATTTTTTTCACAATTTTTGACATGTTTTTTAGGACTCATTTCGTAATGTATTTTAACAATCTGAATAGTTTATTTTTTATGTCTTCTCTCGAAGATGATGTCTACCAAAAATCACCCAAACTTGAAACTGTATGACTGTTGAATTAAGGGTTTAGGGTTTTTACTGTATTCGTCAATTTTTTTTCATTACAAATGAATGTCTTAATGATTTTGGATTTGTCTTTTTTTTTTCGCAAAAATGGTCTATGAATGAAATTCTAAAAAATTGACAATTTGGATCATTAAAATATATTACAGAGTGAGTTCCACAAAAATTCGCGTCAAAAGTTGTGTGGAAAAAATGGTGCCACGATTTGCCCCATTAAAGAAATATATAAGAAAAGTCTTAAACTTTGTCGCAAAATTTGGTTGAATTTCCATTCAAAATTTAGGGAGAAATATTGGTGAAATTTCGTGTGGTTTTTGACTTGTGACTTTATGAGGTGGTCACTGGTCACCAATCTTTTACTTCATCATTTGTATAATCTAGTTTGACAAACAAAGGTAATATCTACAAAAATATATTTTATAACGAAAAATCAAGGGCATTTGGTATCCTTCTTGGATTTAATTTTTTTTATTGAAACTAATAAATACTAGTAATAATTTCTAAATGAGAAATTCCATGTCTACATCACTGCTCTGAAACTTCACGCCTAAGCAACCACCATAGGCCCGATTATGAGGTGATCACTGGTCACCAATCTTTTTCTTCATCATTTGTCTAATCTAGTTTGACAAACAAAGGAAATATCTACAAAAATATATTTTATAACGAAAAACCAAGGGCATTTGGTATCCTTCTTGGATTTATTTATTTATTTTTTATATTGAAACTAATAAATACTAGTAATCATTTCTAAAAGAGAAATTCCATGTCTACATCACTGCTCTAAAACTTCACACCTAAGGGACCGCCATGGCCCCAATTAATTCATAGACGTTCTAAAAATTAAGAAATGACACCTAAACCTATCTAGGTATTTGCTTAGACCCCACCTAAACATCTAGCCGCTAGGCCCTTGCTCACTGCCCAAATAACGCCTAACGTCTTTTAGAATCTTGGTTGCAATTTAGTTACACTCATCATTTTAAAAACAAAAAATTGAATACAAGAAAGATACCAAATAGCCCCTTAATATTTGTTCATTAATTTGAACCTTAAGGAAGATGAAATATATAATAATGAATTAATGCTTCAATTTCTTGTAGCATATATTATTTATAGTTAGCTCCCATTGTTATTGTTTACTTGGGCCTTAAGGAGTGGAATTCTATGTTATTAAACAAGCAGACCAGATTTCTGTCCCAATGATCTGATTTCTAGTTTCTTGCTGAGTTGTTGAATTTATATTGACATATGTGGATTTTTTAAATCGAAGAAGTTAAGGTTTCACCTTAAAACAAATTAGTAACACGAGCAGTAACTTAAGTCTGTCAAAATCCTCACAACTACAACTTGCAAGGTTCTTAACTTTTTGACGTGTTCGAAGCAGTTGAGACTGAAGAGCAGGTTCGCAGTTTTCGCACGGGGTCGAGCTGACACCACCTTAGACTTAGAGGATGTCTGCATCAAGGTTGCTGTCAGGGCACAAGCCTCCACTGAATCGATATGAATATGCCATATTTTTGCATGTCAAATTCGTTTTACTTTTGGAAATATTAATTTCTGTTTCTTGTGTAGCTGCTGGTTCGTAAACAAGTAATCAAATTTGATAGTTTGTGTTAGGAATTTCGTGTACAGATTTCTTCTTTCATTATTTTCGGGTAGAAAGTTACGCATTTCGGGTTCTGATTGCAAGTTATTGTTTTGTTCCCAAGCAAACTTCACATTGTTGAGATGAACTAACTTACTGTGTTAAGGTGACAAAAGCATGCCCTCATGCGAAATGCCTGCCTGGAAATTCTGCAGAGGACTCTGATATGTTTATAAGATTAAGCTCAACGCACACAACTCCTCTCTCTCTCCAGTCACCACATTTTCTAGCTTTCGCTTGTAATAAGTATCGTCATTGTGTTGGTTTTTCAATTTAGTTGCTGTTTTGAGAACAAATTGGGCTGTGAAGCTACCTTAAGCAAATTCTACTGTTGTACAAACGAAAAACGCTTCCAGTTTTGATGGAAGCGCCGCGGACTTGGTGGGAGGAATGAGAGTGCGGAACCTGGACACAATGAAGAAGAGAAAAGCCGTAATGTCAATAGAATTTGCCGAAATCAAAGGTGTTGACTGAAAGGTAACGACAGTGTGATTGGCCAATAGTTAAGTAAATGTTGGTGAAATTTTCTCTTTAATTTTGGGGGTAACTTGTACTGTAAGCAACAAAGATAGGACAACAGTCAACACCCAAATATATATGTTTTTATTAAATTGCTGAAAAGTTTGAGTTGAATTATTAGGGATCTTCACAATACTTCACTTTCAAGTTTCTTTGGTTCAAAATGCCTCAAAGAGGCTGAGAGATGGTAGGTAGCCAAAGAAACCTCGTTTAGAAATGCTTATGTAGGAAGCACTTCCGTTGACTAGCACTTCTGTTTCAAGTATTTCTTCAAGAAGCATTTGACAAGTACCAAAGTCTATAATTGAAAGCGTTCCAATACTAAGCAAATGTAGGCTTAGGCTCGAAAGAAAGAGAGCAACGGATTAAGATCTCGCGCAAAATATATTGCGCTCAAGTTACTAGCTCAACATTCACAACGGGGACAAATGTCTCTTCGTATATACATGAGATTAGGCGCACCTTGTCCAAAAATTATTTTTAGTTATGGCTCAAACATACTTTCTCTGTAATGATCGAGATTTTATACTGTCGTTGCAAAAGCGACCGAGAATGTATACTATTATTACGGAAGCGAAATCCTTTTGATTGAAAGATAATGACAGCGTGATTGGCCAATAGTTAAGTAAATGCTGGTGAAATTTTCTCTGTAATTTTGCGAGTAACTTGTACTGTAAGCAACAAAGACAGCACAATAGTCAACACCCAAATATATATGTTTCTATTAATTTGCTGAAAAGTTTGAGTTGAATTGTTAGGGATCTTGAGAATGCGTCACTTTCAAGTTTCTTCGGTTCAAAATGCCTCAAAGAGGCTGGGAGATGGTAGGTAGCCAAAGAATTCTCGTTTAGAAATGTTTATGTAGGAAGCACTTCTGTTTCAAGTATTTCTTCAAGAAGCATTTGACAAATACCAAAGTCCATACTTGAAAGCCTTCCAATACTAAGTAAACGTAGGCTTAGGCTCGAAAGAAAGAAAGCAGCGGATTAAGATTTCGCGCAAAATCCGTCGCGCTCAAGTTACTAGCTCAACATGTACAACGGGGACAAATGTCTCTTCGCATCGACATGAGATTATGTGCACCTTGTCCAAAAATCGTTTTAGTTATGGCTCAAAAATACTTTTAATTTTTTCTATCATCCACAATCACAGTTAGTTTAAACTGTCAAATTGCGTTTTTAGCATTTAAAAAAAAACACTCTTAAACGGATAAATTAGTGCGCGGACGTGATTTGGCTCACGATAGCGAAACTATTAGCATGCGAACGTGGTCTTGGCTCAAGATAGCAAAAATTCATTAGTGGCGGTTGAAACCTTGGTTTGATTCAAAACATATTAATTTTAAGAATGCAATCCTACATGGTAAGAGTGCAATTCATATCAAACTTTATATTTTATATACTAAAATACATATCTTGTCAAACAAGAAACTACATTTTATATGTAAATTTGTTTGACCAATTTTCTCATTGCGAAGAGAAGTTTCTGTGTGTTGGGAACACAACCTAATATACCAAGTGTATTAGTATAATTAGTCAGAAACTTGAAAAGTAAATTTCCAATCAATTATATTATAAAACTTACTGGACCGTATTTTCAACACACTACAAAATTTATCCTAACCGTAGAAGCATCGTCCATTGATTTGATGTTGTCACTTGTCATCAAGACTTTAACCCTAAAATTTTATATTCACAAAATGTATTTTGAACCACAAGATCCAAGAAAAATACTTGGTTGGTTTGGTTCTTCGTAGTTGGTAGGTCTCTTAACTTATTAATTTAGTTTATCTTTCGTTGTATTTACGATAATCTTAGACAAGAAGAGTCAGACAACGCGATAAAGGGCAGGATGGTACTTTCAGCGAATGGAACTTAGATCAGCAGACGGCAGCAGCCTATAAAATTTAATTTTTGCTTCGTTTATTTCGGACTCGTTTGACTATTTTACCTATGTAACATCATATCCGCTGCTACTTGTAATAACAAAAAGTCGCTTGCTTTCCAAATTCCAGTTGCCTATATCGTATCTGCAGCGGCAGCAGCGGAGCAGATTAGGAGCAGATTAGCAGCAGATTCTCAGAGGGGAAAAGGTGGCAGCTATGAGATGACAAAGCTTTAAATTTTAGTGGGAAATTTGAATTCTGGGGTTTTACTGTTTTGGAAGTTGAGGTTAACGGTCGCATTTCTTGCTTAGCAGTGGAAGTAGTTCGATGGCGGATACATCCCATGGGCCTGCCAGCTTCTGGACTCAGGCCAATGCTCTGCTCAGAAAGAACCTAACTTTCCAGGTCTCTCTTCTTGTTTGTGAATATTTTTAGAGTTTGATGTTTGAAAACTGAGGAAAATTGTAGAAATAATTAAGAAATCGATGAAGAATTATGGGTTTTCATTCTTTTCTTTTCCCCTTTTGTTTTTGTTTTTTTTGGCATATATGTTGGAGATTCTTGGTTGCTTGTTGATCAAGCGTTTATCTTTTCCTTTTTACTTTGTCGCACATTTTAACTTTCTGGGGTTTTAGTTTTGTAAATTATTGGTTAATTTGTGCCAGATTATTCATTAAGCTGTTTTTCTTGTATATGAGCAATGGTAAATTGGGTCATCCTGGTTTTGTGAATTCTACAAATAATGCTTTGTATAAAATCTGATGATGATTCTCCGCTCTAAAACAATCAACCGTGCCAATAAATGGAAACAAAGTTGAAGAAAATTGAATAAAAAACGCATGTCATTCAACTTTGTTCCAGACTGATACCATATTGTATTCTTTTATGCAGAAAAGAAATATCAAACAGAATATTCGGCTAGTTTCATTTCCAATTGTCCTGTGTTTAATGCTCGTTCTCGTCCAAAAATTGGTCAACAATGAACTGGATAAGGCTGAAAACAGGTGTGGTTGCAGTTGTATTGATACAAACGGCGATGGTAAGTGTGAGGAAGTTTGTGGACTGGAATACTCAAGTTTAACACAAGGGGCCAGTTGCCCCATTACTGATCCTCCACAATGGCCTCCATTGCTACAAGTGCCGGCTCCTAAATATCGCGCTGTCATTTCTGATGTTATTCCATATACAGACTTGCCAAGTGAGTCTTGTAAGAGGACAGGATCCTGTCCTGTAACTGTGCTGTTCACGGGGAAAAATCAATCTCTTGGAGAAGGTATTGTCCTCTAAATCTATCTCAGGAATGTGTTTTAGTATGTCAATTCTGTATTTTACTAGTTTCACCTTATGACTTATTTTGATCAGTATTTGTTGGAATGAGTTTCTTTTCAGTTTAGTATAATAGTGCTGACCATTTTCTTTGCATTCTTATAGTTTTGGCTGGGAATATGTTCAGAAGTTCTTCTACTCTGAACTCATCTGATCCGGATTATTTAGCCCGTAGTGCTTCAGTAAGTTATTTTTTCTCTACGCTGCTACTTTTTCCTGTTGTATTGAAGTTCTATTTCCTTTTTTTCATCTCAAGTATCATACATTACTTTGTTCTTGTTAGATGTTTCAGCTTTTCTTATGAAGAAACTTTTTTATGAAATGTTTCAGGGCTCAGAATCGATGCCTAAGTATTCCAACTTCCTTGATCCGGCTTTCTATTCGGATCTTCCCCTTTATATTGTTCAGAGCCAATGCCCACAAAACTCTATATTTTCTGTTCCATTTAACATATCATCCATTGAGATCCAACAAGGTAAAATATCTTTACCCTTTATCTATGATATATCTTAGGATGCTTGTTCAATCCACTTGAAAGTTTAATTATTGTTGCATGCCGCCTTAAATCGTTGTCTTTGATTTTTTTCTTAAACCCAGAGGTTAGGTGTGTTCAAGGTTTACACTTGTGGCGGAATAGTTCCTCTGAGATAAACAGTGAGCTCTATAAAGGTTACAAAAAGAGCAATTCAGAGAGGAAGATTAATGAAATACTTTCAGGTTATCGACTTCATATATCTAGCTGTGTTGATTGATTTGATGAAATAACTATACTGTAGGCGCAAATACTGACAGTGTATTTTTTTATATTTTCAGCCTATGATTTCTCTAACTCAAATGAGAACAATTTTAATGTAAGCGTATGGTACAATTCAACCTTTAAGAATGACACAGGCAGTGGTCCTATTGCTTTGATGCGTCTTCCACGCTCGTTGAATCTGGTAATGTATCTATAACTTGTTTATTTGTTCAGTGATCTTTTCTGCTACCGATTACAGTATCTGCACTAAATGACTTTAAAATAATAAGTGCTAACGTTTGTGTTCGCAGGCATCCAATGCATACCTTCAGTCCGTACAAGGATCTGGTATGGAGATGCTGTTTGAGTTTGTGAAAGAAATGCCCAAGCCTGAAACCAAACTCAAGCTGGATTTTTCTTCTCTTCTTGGGACACTCTTCTTTACATGGGTCATTTTACAGCTGTTCCCGGTAAGTACATGAAGCTACTTCTTCCATATTAGGACTTTCTGAAGTCTATCAGTCCTGTTTACTGACATTGATTCTGCTAAATTTATGTCTTTTAATTTCAATATCTCGTCATTTGGATTTACAATGTTAAGTAACCTCCTTGTCTTCTCTCGTTATTTGGGGATGATATTTCAGTATATTCAGTTGTAACATATTTGTAAATGTGTCTCCTTTGTTCCATCTTGTCCTGTATGTTACAGAGAAATGCCGATCTACGATACACACACTTATAGTTTCCCTTTCTTGCCCAATTCTGATGTAGGTTGTTTTGACGTCACTGGTATACGAGAAACAACAAAAACTGAGAATCATGATGAAAATGCATGGGCTCGGTGATGGACCTTATTGGATGATTTCTTATACTTACTTTTTTACAATATCTTCAATCTACATGCTGTGCTTTGTTATATTTGGCTCGGGTATTGGTAAGAATACGACTACTCAGACAACCATCTCAGCATGGATTTACTTCGATTCTGTGCTTTAATGAAGTTGACTTCATTACAGGGTTAAAATTCTTCTCAATGAATGACTACAGCATCCAATTTGTATTTTACTTCATCTATATAAACTTGCAAATATCGCTGGCTTTTCTAGTAGCTGCATTGTTTTCAGACGTGAAGACTGCTGCAGGTTTGATGGTGTTTATTTATATTCGTTTGAAAAGTAGTGGGTTATTCTCAACTTTGATCTAACAAGATGAGTTGACTGACATGTTTCTCATGTTTCCTGTTCATAACAGTTATCGGTTACATATTTGTCTTTGGAACTGGGCTTTTGGGAGGCTTTCTTTTTCAATTTTTTGTTCAAGATACATCATTCCCTAGTAAGTGAAAATATTTGTGAAAATGAAGTATCTGTTGCTTTGATGTGTTTGTTTCCGTGAGAACTATTTCATGTCGAAAACTTATAGCATGCAACATATCTTATACTTCTCAAGGCCAGATCCTTATAATATTATTTTGTATTGTTGTAGGAGGTTGGATCATCGTTCTGGAATTATATCCCGGCTTCTCTCTATATCGTGGGTTATATGAGTTTGCCCAATATTCGTTTAATGGAAATTATATGGGGACTGATGGGATGCGGTGGGGAGATTTGAGTGATAGCAATAATGGGATGGTGGAGGTTTTGATTATCATGGTTGTCGAGTGGTTTGTGGTGCTTCTTTTTGCATATTACGTAGATCAAGCTGTATCATCAGGAAC
>JAOTRO020000017.1:5880820-5893411 GCA_028566515.2 Pyracantha coccinea | reverse complement strand
AATGCATTGGTCCTTTTGCTCAATAACATCTTCTGAGCGCATTCCGTCTCCTCCCACCATAGCCGATGCCTTGAATGCTGCGTAACTGATCCAGACTTTAACGTGTTGGCTCCGTTCTAAGAGTCGCCCGTACAGATTTCTGGCTCTCTCAAACTCTCTCTCTGCTAGTTCAAAGTCATTGTATGACTTCCACAGCAATTCGGGCTTGTCGAGTTGTTTTTGGCTGATGGCAAGTTCATAAACTGATCTGGCAAGTTCATAAACTAGATTTCAATGGGGAAAAAGGGTGTTGGTGTAAGTGCTTCCCTCGGTGGTGCTCGGGAATAGAAACAGAGGGTTGCAGAGAAGAAAGGTGACGGAGAGGATTCGAGAGACTGGGGGACACGTGGAAGAAGAGAAAGTGGGTGTGGTCCCCACGTGAAAGAAAATTATAAAATAATTAAAATATCTAACTGTAAAATCTAGAATAGTGAAATGATTATTTTGTTTCTTAATCTGTAAAATCCTCATCGTAACTCCAAAATCTATTTTGCTTGCTCCCACATGTTCGTAGCGAAAAGTGCTACAAGGATATGCCAAGAGCTGAATCTCACGCGACCCGACACGGTGGTAAACAAAAGTCAATGTTTTGCCTTGAAGGGCATTTTCATAAATTCACGTTTCAAAATTGTAAACAAAAACGTAAAATTGGGGATGGGTCATTACAATCTACCCCCTTAATAAAATTTCATCTCCAAAATTTGAAATAACTAGGTACATGTAAAATACTTGAAAATAGGGAGAAAACATATATATATATATGTGTGTATATATATATATATGTACAGACCCCTTACCAAGAGGGATCCCCATTTTTCTAAAAAAATGGGAACACCCTCTTGACCGTTGGATTGACTTTGATGAAATTGTGTGGTTGAGATTAAAACACAGGCCACACAATCTCAACCACACAATTTCATTAAAGTTAAATCTAACAGTCAAAAGAGTGTCCCATTTTTTAGAAAAATAAGGACCCCTCTTGTGAAATGATTCCTATATATACATATGTTGTTTAATATGATATCCAAGGCACCCACCATATCTATCATTTCTCAATAGATTTCATGGATTTTACATACATATATGTGCATGCAATCTATCTAAAAAGGTGTGAGACATTATGTTTTTCTTCTTCTAGTTTGCCATGTTAGTGCACAAAAGGTTCAAAGCCTTCACACTTCTATGAAGCATGTCTCAACCAGAGTTTTTGTAATAGTTCTTAGTCTGTTTGGAATTGCTTATGTACGAAACATTTGTGATTTGTGCTTTATTTGTATCAACATGATTTGTACTATCCGGAGAATACCAAAAAGACATTTAGAAAATGGAAACACTTCTATTTATTTATGACCAACACTATAAGCAACAGTTTTGATCATCTAAGAGCGTTTTTAACCGTTGTAAAAACAGTCCGGAGCATGCCTCTTTATTCAAAGAAAAAGAAAAACTTGAAGTTGGGGAAACAGATTGGAAGGCAGGCTTTACTTTCGAGCATTGCTTGCTCAGAGGGAAAGATTTTTCAGTGTGACCGTCACACGAGGTAATACATTACGTGTCATTATACAAATGGTGTGATATGTGTGTTAAAAGATTAATAACTTAAAAAGTAAAATAAAAATCTCAATTCCACCCAATTGCCAATTCCAATTTTCAATTAAATAACAAGTAAAATAAAAATCTCAATTGCTGTCTTGCTCTCACTTTTGCAGGCCATCGTCAATTTTGGACACATGGAGACCCAAAACTTTAAATTATACACACAGCCTTATTGATTATTAACTTACAAAAGTAATAGAATAATGTTAGGAATATCAAAATTTTAAATTAAATTTGCAAATTAAATGATATCTCACAATTAAAAAATAAGCACGTTAATCAGCATTTAATTAATAATTCAATAATAAACTACCAAATTTGGTTTAAAATTTTGATCTTCCTAACACAAATGTCAAAATGTTGATTTTTAATTCATGCAACATTTTTCATTTGTTTCGCATACCTACCACACTATTTTGGGACTAAATTTTACATAAGACATTAACGTGTCAATTACAAAGCGATATGGTTAGAACACTATTTGGCTGCTGCAAATTCAGCAGCAGCTCCTACTTCTATCTAACTACAGATAAACACATGTCCAAATCTCTACTAATTAATAAAACACTCATTATTAACCAAAATCTTATGAAATTATCAGTTTAATCCTTTAATTAAAACATAACATGAATAAGAAATACGGGGGTAGAAATGTAATTTCACACAATCAAATTTTGCTTTTTTTTTTCAAAGCTTCATCTACATGTGATCTTAGCATATCTCTAATTAAAAAAAAAAAAAAAGACTTCCCACTCCCACATTCTCTATCACTCCCTTCCTCTCTCCTGTATTTCAAAAACAAAAATAAAAAATTTTCTCATACACTTTGTATGTGCCTATATGCTAGTAATCAATAATGCAAACACCAATTAAACACTTGTCTCTATCTGTAAGTTGAATGAAAACAGGAGTTACTGTTAAATTTCCGCAGTCAAGTAATGTTCTACAACTAATGATGCTCGTGAAAAAAGTCACCATCAATCCCACGAGGCATCAAACAATAAACAATTCTCATCAACCACTAAAATATAAAAAAAATCTAGAAAAAAACAAGATAAAATAAAAGGGAATAAACTAATAAAAAAGGGATTAAGCTAAACTAATATAAAAACAAAATAAAACCCTCTCTCCTCTTCGCACGCTTGACTTTGCCTAAGTATCAAAAAAGTTCCCTCATTTCAGTGCCCACCAGTCGTGCAAATTTCCATTTCCATTTCTTTTTCTCTCTTCTTTCTCACCATTCAATTTCCATCTTCCATCAGTTTCTCATAATTTCCACATTCCTTTTTTTTTTCGATTTTTGTTTGAATTTTAATTCTTTTTTTCTCGAAAAGCGGATTACACCATAATCCTCATCGGTTTAAATACTTAAACAAAGGTTTGTTTCTCCTCCGACTCTATTTTGGCATTTTCTTATCTCCTTTCTGTGTCTCTGGGTCTGTGAAAATTGTGGAAGAATTGGGAAAAATCTGGGGGAAGAAAAATGGCTTCCAACATTGGGATTATGGACAGTGCTTACTTTGTTGGGAGGAATGAGATTTTGACGTGGATCAACAATCGCCTTCAGCTGAATCTCTCTCGCATTGAAGAGGTTCTCTCTTTCTCTCCTTTTTTGGTGATTTTTTTGGGATTTTTGAGAATTTCGGTGTTGAAAAGAAACGATCTTGATCTTGGGTTTGTCTGTCTGAGCATTACCCATTTGTTCAATTTGTGAAATGCTTTCTGGGTTCCTATTTTTTTTCTGAAATTTTCTTTTTTTATGTTTCATTCCACTAAAATTGGGTGCATTAATTCGTAAATGGAAGTTAATGTATGACCCAACTGAACTAATTGTGTTTATGATTGGAAAGTTGAATGCTTTATCTGCTTTGAAAAATGAAAGCTTGTTAATTGTGTTACTTAGGAGTTGGCAACCTGTGTAATTTTGTTGACCCATTTGATCAGAGGTAACACTGCAGTGTGGGTTTCTGTTGTGTTTCACAAATTAAGTGATAGGAAGTAGTATACTGCTTCTGGTTGAGCTGTGTATGGGATGAGCCCGTGTCTCACGTCGAAACCTTTAACAGCATTAACCCTTGTCTTGAACTCAACTCAGAGTTTTTCGCCTTTTGAATAATTTATAGCAGTTCTGTACTCTTCGTAACATGGATGGATGGAACTAAAGCAGCTTTTGAGGTGAAAATTAAATTGTGATAGGCATTCATGGGTTTGTTCCCTAGGATATACGTCACATTGTGCGATTTTGATCCTTTGAGTTGTCTTCATATGAAACGAACACTAAACTTCTTGTATTTATAACCGTGCAAACAAATGTGGCTAGGCTGCATCTGGTGCTGTGCAATGTCAAATGATGGATATGACCTATCCTGGTGTTGTTCCAATGCACAAGGTATCTGCGTGCCTATGCATCTTTTATTTATTTGATCAGCATATTGTGGTGGGATTAACATTTTTATTGCTGGACTGGCACCCCCCTTCGATTTCCTTCTATTTGGTTTATTGCAGGTCAATTTTGATGCGAAAACAGAATATGATATGATCCAGAATTATAAGGTTCTGCAGGAAGTATTCAACAAGTTAAAAATTCAGAAGGTATTTTCATTACGATGCTCCTCCACACCTCGTCTTTTTTGGAATAACCTTATTTTGAAAGTTATTTACAAAAACCTCCAATACATGCACTCACTTTTAGAATAAAGAATTATCCAAATCAAAATTCTGTTTGTAGGGCTTGTATTGATCTTCATCATATGTGGGAATACTTTATCTTGTATAGATGAAAACTTATGATATAGGTGCTGGAATGAATTGTGGGAATTCTTTATGTCTCGGAACTGTTCATAAGGTTTCGTAGGTCCATACCATGCTATGGTGTTGTTTGATCTAAATAGTCTCCCACTCATTTGTGGTACCTTTATGAGTTGGTTGATCTTAACATTATTTGGGCTATTAGGGAAAAGCGAATATCACTCTGTATGACCAGTTTGCTAGGAAAACGCCAGCATTTACATGTGTTGAGATTCTTTGGTATTAATGATCGAAGAGTAAGGTTGAGATGTACCTCTACTGTAATTCTTTATTCCAGTATGGTTCCATGACTTGGGATTGTTTGTGATATTGCAAACTTTAATATAGGTGAGTCAGGAAACCAGACGGAGGTAATCTTTGGAACAAGAACAACCAAGATGTTTGTATTCTTACTGATTTCAATACTTGTGCAGCATCTTGAAGTCAATAGGCTTGTTAAAGGCAGGCCTTTGGACAACTTGGAATTCTTGCAATGGCTGAAACGTTACTGTGATTCCGTAAATGGTGGCATTATGAATGAGTATGCTTGTTTTTCTAACATTCTCCTCTCCTTTCAAAGCTTTGGGTTCATGTGTGTTGGTATTACATCAATGCCCTTTTTCTTACTCGCATTTTTTTCTCCGTGTAGAAACTATAACCCTGTGGAGCGAAGGAGTAAGGGTGGGAAGGATCGGCATCCCAAAGGTGCTCAGAAAATCTCAAAATCTCTGCAATCAAGCAATTTACATAACCCTGGCTCTGGAGATACAGTTGGTCTTAATAAGACCTCAGGTCAGATCCCCTCACCCCCACCGAAAATTGTATTTCTACACCTTTTGATTAATTTTTAAGACCTAAGAGTGCTTCTCATTGCTTGATGCTTGTTTCTTCAGGACCAAAGCAAGGGAGACCTTATGCAGCTGCAGGCGGTGCTAATTCTTCAGAAGTTCAGGCTTTGTCCAAGGAGGTATCAGTATCTTGCCTTGCCCGAGGAAAATCATTCCTCTCCTAGCATCTGGCTTTGGCTGTGGAATTATTCATCTTGCTTCATAATTTTGTCTGATTCCTAATAGTTTTTGTTGTATACTTCTGTTTTACAGATTACAGATCTCAAGCTCTCTGTGGACCTTTTGGAAAAAGAAAGGGACTTCTACTTCGCAAAATTAAGGGATATTGAAATTCTTTGTCAGACATCAGAGTTGGAGGATATCCCGGTATGAATTTCTCACATGTTTTTCATATATGAGTCTATGACTTATAGTTTTGTACTCAATGTATACAAAATACAATCATGTTCTTGCATGGTATTCGTACAATGTATATTTCTGTCCTGTTACGATGCCTTCTTTACAAATCTCATAGTGCATCTAAAGCTGACGAAAGAAGTTAGTATTTGCCGGACGTTACAACATCTTATAATTTCTGAAGCAAAATATAGGAATTGTTAATGCATCTTGAGATTATGAGTACTCGACTTCGGTTTTCTTTTCCTAGGGAGCTAGGTTATGTCTTTTTTCCTTTTCTCTTAGGCTGGCATTTCTTGCTAGTATTGACTAGAAAAAAGTCCGTCCGTTCGTCCGTCCTCCTCCTGTGCTTCTGCCTCTGCCCCCTCCCTCTCTTGAAATTGAGTGATTTAGTAGGTTTACGCGTCCGTGTATGAATGTTGGATGTTGTTAACTGATCTGGTTAACCAACTTATCGTCAATTTCATGCAGATGTCGGTGGCAGTAAAGAAGATATTGTATGCAGCTGATGCGAAAGAATCACCACTTGCTGAAGCGCAGGAGTACCTCTACCAAACGCTAAACGTCGGTGAAGCCGAAGACGAAACCGAAGCAGAAGCTGAAGCCGAAACAGAAACTGGTCATTGAGTTTTGAGGCCAACATTGTAGGCCATTGCCTGTGCTACAAACTAGCGTCTAAACGGGACGATGAATTAGCGGTCTCTGACCGGGAATTGAACAACTTATGCCTTCTAGCTTTTGTCAAATCAACTAACTTCTCTTGAAAGTACTTTTTGACGACTTTTGATGTTTGATAAGCAACTATTAGTTTGTGCATCGTATTGAACTGATTAAGAGATGAGCTTCTTATGCTCAAATTGTTTCAAGCCACGCCGGATGTTCGCGTTTCACGGTTAATCCCGCTTAATCCCGGCTTATGTCAGGGATTTTCTATGCTGCTTCAGAGTACCGGATACTTGCAAGTTTTTTAACAGTTAGATCTTTAGTCAAAAACACAAAAACCAAGATCTAACGGTTGAAAATCACGAAATATACTATACTCTAGAGCACCCTAAGAATCAGGCAAATGGACTAACTGAATTTAACAAACAAAGCATGAGAAAAGACGCCGTCGAACCATGATAACTCCATGTTAATAAGCTAGGAACATTCAGTATCCTTTACAAAACCGAAAGATATAGATACGCGATCAGCTACGGAAAAGGTAACAGCAACATTGTCTTCTCTACAACACTGCGGGACGAGATGCAATGAAACGTACCACAACTAATACTCTCGATAGTACTTAAGGTCCTCATCAAAGACAGATCCCCTATGATAGACGGATCCCCCGCTCCTCTGGTTGTTATCAGCCTACAGAAAAGGAAAGATCACGTTAAGCCAGCTTGCGAAATTTTTTATTCGATAATTGCATGTCTGGGACATATTCAGTGAGATATGTAACATTATAAGTATATTACTACGAATTATTCAAATGTTATGGTTAATAAGCATACCCTACGGATGATCTTCTCGAAAGCTTCAGTCCCATTCTCTGCAATGTATTTCTCCGTAGCAACTAAAATGTCGTCTGGGTCATCCTTCTTCCTCGGAACATACCAAATGTTAATTTTATGCGGGTTGAGAAAGAAAGGTCGGATATAATGTTCATAAACATACGCAGCACCATTCGTGTATGGGAGGACCAACCAACAAGTCGCAATCAGCTTAGCGTACGACCAGATTGGAATCCTACCAGAAAAAGATCAGAACATTAACACAAAATTATATCAAATGCAGCAACGGCACATCATTCGTGAACTACAACAGCTCGAGAGTTATTGAATCTAATGCAAGATAACTGTTTACGACCCCGAAAAGGCGGACAAGACAACGCAAACCTAGCAAACTCAAACATAAGTTTTCATAAATCTTCCTTGAAGCACAAGTAAAAAACTAGTAAAAGTTCATCACACAATCGGAAGCACTTTTCTATACAAGTTCAAGAATGTAAATGCAGCAAGATGAAATCTTCACCCGAAAACTTAACGAATGATCTCATACAACGAATCTACATTTTCGGGGTCTCATATCTTAAGCAAACGTAATGCAAGCACATTCAATGCAAACCCGGATTACAAACAAGTAAAAAAGGAACTAAATTTCGAAAGTAGAAAATAATTTACCACTCAATGACTTTGGCAAAGGTGAGTTCAATCAGAGTAATCATAGAATACAGGATCCAATAAGTCAGCCATTGGCGATCGTCGGTCGGAGACTGCGTCTCTATCGCTCGAATCGATGCGTACCTATCGAAAACAACCCAAATTTCAACTTCCCAGTGCAAAAAACTTCAAATTAAGCACAAAAACAATGCAACAAATAGATAAAACTGGAAAATAAAACTAAAAAAGTTGTCTCTGAACCCAACTTACAGTGGATAAACAAGGCTAACCACAGGCCTGCAAGAGCAACAAAAAAAAAGAACAAAAAAACCCATAAATCAAATTAGAGAAGAAAAAGAAAAAGATGAAAACTTTTTTGCTGGGTTGGAAAATTTGGTAAAGTGAGAGAGTGAGAGTGTGGGTGTACCCAGCAAGAACGTCCAAGTTCTTGAGAAGCACTTTGAGGAAGCTGCCGGCGCCAGATCCCATCTCCCGATATCTCAAAGCAACTCTATCACTCTCTGAACTGAAACTATGAGCATCTGGGAAAAGTGCTTCTGGAATAAGCTAGGGTTTTTTGTCCGTTTGTGTGTGAAGGGTCGGTTGGAGGAGGGAAAGTGAGGAGCGGACAAGTGTGGTTAACAACTTACAGCACTGCCAAATAATACGTGACGTGGCAAAAGCTAAAGCTTTGATGAGGAACTATCGGGTGGAGTCGCACTCATGGGAGTTACTGTGGTCCTCTTTAACAAAGGACAATGATTGAATCAAACAGTGCATGCTTGTGACCATCTAGGACTACAGTCTGGTGATATTCCTTCACTTGTAAGTGAAAAATCCTATGTTCGATTCTCGCCAAAAGTGAATTTAAACCACATTATTGCTAGCTCATTATAAAGCTAAACTTACTATTTTTCCTAAGTATAGATAATACATCGAGAGATCGTTCCACCCCTTGTCCCCGAATATGGGTATTTGTTCAACAAAAATAAAGAGCGCATGCTTGGGCTTCAAGGGTTGTCTAATAGATCGTCAAGTGGATTGTCCAAAGAAACCTCCGATTTATTAAAATTCTACCATGCTCCGACTTATGTTATGCATCATATAAATGAAGCGTTGAACGTGCGATCAAAGGATCTAACAATCAAAAATACAATGATAAAAATCTAACAGCCCAAGAATATCCCGAAGCATAATAAAATTTCGGTACAAATTGAATACCAAATTCCGTAATACTGAACACCGTCGCTATTGCTTCATTCATTTCTGAAATATACAATCTACAAAATATGGGGCATTGTCAATTATACCCAGCAAAAGGTGAAGCATTGCACATAAACCATTTCGATTACGAAGTTTACATATTACTAGGGTCGTTTTTACCACTTTGTCGAAATCCTTTGCCTGCGGTTGTTTTCTCGCCGAGAAGTTGGAACGGCCAAGAATCCACAGAGGTCGGATACCTAGCATGCGGTTTGCTCACATGTGAGGTGGTGTTAGATGTGAGGTGGGTGGCATCCGGCAGTGGATAAGCTTGGAGATCGGGGCAGAGGGGCATAGCAAAGACAGCAGGTGCTTGCTGCAAGCTGGGTTCTTGAGTGGGCAAACTGATGCAATTTCCGGTAAAATGGGAGGTAACTTCTGGTCTCAATTCTGAGCGAGGTGGTGCATTCAGGTCCGGTTTAGACTGTGCCACCCTCTCTTGTATCTCACTTTGCAATTTCTCAATCTGAGTTTCTAAGGCAGAGTTATCGTCTCTCAGCTCATTCTTCTCGAGAGTCATCTGTTCAATTTTTAAAGAACTTTCATGAAAATATGATGGATTAAAGGAATGCACTACTAGATGTAGAAGTGTTTCTCAGTTCTAACAAGTAGGAACTTCGCTAAGATATCCACATAAACAAGTACACATATAAAGTCTAAATGTTGTATAAACATTGAGCAAAATGTTTAGGGGGTGAAGAAAATGTCGGGTGCCTTACATAGTTCGATTCAGACAACAGGGATGCATTTTCCTTCTGTAAGCATTCAATCTGACCACACAAGTCCTTTAACAGTCGAGTAGCTTCACTTATTGTAGAGGCCTTTCCACTGTTCTGCTCATTCAGTTCTGAACAAGAGTTATCTCAAATTAAGAACGACCCACCATCATAAAAAAATATTACACCAAAAACTGAAGCTAATTATCAATGTAAGATGAACTGCAGACAAAAACAAAATTATAGTGAAGTTCGCATAAATAAAAGAGCAGTTACCAAGGGCATCAGCCAGCTCAAGAAAAAGCTCGTTAAACTGCTCACGCTTCCGTCTCTCCCTCTCAGCCTTGTGGATTCTCTTAGGAATTTTCCCCTGTTTCTTTATTCCAGGACAAGCCCTGCACATAAAACAGCCTCCTAAACATCTAACCAAGAAATCTGAGTGCTTTTTCATCCAAACAAACAGTCATGCTATATCCGCAACTCTAAAGAACCTCACACAAATTGATTATGGCCAGAGGATATATTGTTAGAAGACCCTCTTAAACATTTTATAAAGTATAAACATATCAACCGTAAACTGGTGTGAAGTTCAAAATCAATAAAAGACTAGTGCTCATTATATTTTTGTTTAAATAAAAAACATAATATTACCACATCAGAAAGAGATATAGCCAAAGTACATCAGATTGATTTATGAACAGGAGTTAAGTGCTTGCTGACAATATTCCACCTTATTTGAATCCTTTGGTCAGCTAGAAAGGCTATAAGTAGACACCACAATTAACCTCGATAATGCGAGTCTACCAACCATAGCATTCTTTCTTTCACATAGATACCAAAACGTTGAGCACATTTAATCCAAAATTTATCCATCACTAGTCACAGCTATTTCTATTAAAGCTAATTCATGATCGGTAACTAGTGAGCAACACATCCAGCATTCCAGAAAGTTACGTAGATTTCACCAGGTACAAAGGTTATATTGATGCTACAACATACATAGACCCTGTAACTTCAAACAACATTTCAGAAATCGCATTTCTGCATTTTCATTTTACAAATCGTTTTCTGAATGCTACACTAATTCGCATCAAGTTTCTAAAGCAAGACAAGTTTTACCGTTCCTAAGTACACGTGAACTTCCAACCTCTAATTGATACTCCAAGCACTAGATCCAATCAAGATAGTAGAAAATTGCTAGCACACGTAACAATGCTTATACAATCATGCCAAACCTAAAATCTCTAGAACTTACCAGCGCACTGATGCCTCCGTAGCCACATTACCCTCGCCAACTGCCGGCACAGGCTCCGGTGAACCCATGATCGTCTCGATGAACTGAATAAGGCTCTACAGCCTACAAATCATCCAAACAATGCGTAAATTTTTGCACTTCCTTATATAAATCATGCTGTATTTAACATAATCGAAGTACACAATCAACATTCAAAGTGAAACCCTAGTTTTCTTTTTCCCCAACTACTTCTTCTACCTCATTGCTCACTAAAAATTCAATAAATTGAAATTATATTTACATTTTTCCAGTTGAAAATCATAAATCCAGCTTAGCAGATACTAAAAACTATTAAAATTCATAATTAGCCATTAAAGTCAAACCCAAATCCAACAAAACTACAAAAGATTTATGCTTTTCAGAAATTACATACTTCCAGAGACGCTAGGTCACAAAATCAACTATATTGAACAAAAATACGGACAAAAAACTGCATAATTTGCTCAGAAAATGTAGAATTACAGATAGCAAACCCTAGCTACCTGCAGATGGAAATGGCGGGAACAAAAAATTGGGACTTGGATCAAGAAAAATTGGGGAATTTTGAAGACAAATAGCGAAGGAATCTGAGGAAAATTGAGGATTTTATATAATCCAGGTATAAAATGTAATGAATTCGAAGAGGTAACTGTTGCGCTTGGCGTCTAGGGGAGGAGGAAGACACAGAGTGTGGCGGGAGAAAACGAGGCAGCGGAGAGCGTGTGCCGAGCGCTTGCCTTTTTGCCGTGCGTTGAACCCGGACACGTGAACTAGCCATGTGACCTTCCTTCTTGTGAGTATTTTCCTCGTGCCATTTGCTTTACATTTTATTACGAGGTATTTGTCGATTTACTCACCTGAATTTGTAGTGCGTTGCCAATTTTTAACTCAAGTTTTAATTTTAGTCAACTGTCCACTCTCACAACCTTACATAATTAGTCAATTTATCTCTTGACGTAAAGTTTTCGAATTTTCCTCCAACATTCCGTCATCTTTGCCAAATTTTCCTTCAAGCATTCCGTCATCTTTGCCACGTGCTATTCATTTAGGAAATTTACAAAGGATAAGAAAAAAAAAAGGTCAATTTGCATGAACCAGCTAGTAGCTTCGCCACGACAGTTCACTTTTCTGGGGCCAGAGTAACTCACAAGGCATGTCAGCCTGCCTCTGGCCACTATCAAGTGATTCATTAACGCTAGAAAGCTAATCTAGAATGCGCCGTTTGAAATTGTCTTGGTTAGTGTGTTGATTACAATTAAGTTTTTATTTGCATTGAGACTACATAAGGTAGTATCTCAATCAACAACGAACTTCTATGTGAGAAAGTTAAATGCATATAGCATTGTGTATTGAGCTCTGTTGATGCACAAAACCGGGTGGATCTTGGACCAACGTAAATCCGACCGTGGACCACACAAACGCTCAAGAACACAAAGATGTATCGTGGTTCATCCCAATGTTTGGGCTACGTCCACACTGATGTTGATTGTATTTCTGTATAGGTGTAGGGATTACAGAATGTTGAGGGG
>JAOTRO020000017.1:5863350-5875683 GCA_028566515.2 Pyracantha coccinea | reverse complement strand
TGAGATTGTGTGGTCTGTGATTTAATCTCAACCACACAATTTCATTAAAGTCAATTCAACGGTTAAGGGTGTGTCCTCTTTTAAAAAAAAAAAAAGGATTCCTCTTGTTAAATGATATATATATATAACAGCGATGGGCCACAATTAACTAGAGCACTACCAAGATTTGCATTGATCCCGACTAAATACAAGACTCCAAAATTGTGCAGAAACCGTAGACCCCATAAAACCTTATGAACTGTGTAATCCTAGCTAAAACCTTTATCTTCCTTTCAAGTTTCATCCAGTTACATTGTTTGACTCAAGAACGAGTCATTAATTCTTTCAGTCGATCTACAAATAATTCAAGGGTGTGATATCCACACACCCTATTTTATTTCTCACACACCTTTTTAATTTTCGGTTATTGGATTCGATAAATTGAAAAAGATCAACAGACAAAAATTATTAAGGAGTGTGTAAGAAGTAAAATTGGATGTGTAGATAGCACACCCCATAATTCATTGAAAAGAAAAACTCATTTTCAACTTTAACTGGGAAGTAAGGTAGAAATGGCAACTACCAAAATAATGAATTTGATCAATCCTTTAGTATGGATCAGTGTATACACCGGAGGCTTTGCTTTTTTTTGTTTTTTTTTGACAAACGATAGTGTTACTAATTAAATTGTTAATTGTTAGGAGAGACGGAGATCGGTGGGTATCTAATTTACTTTCCGTTACTGCGGTAAAGCATCATAGTCTTAATTTGACTGTTGAATTGATCATTCTTCATTTGATCGATACTCAAGTGCACATCTAACAATAAATTACTCCTATACATATATATTGAAGCATAGTATAAATTTCGTCAAAAAAATGCAAATAATTTTCGTTTGCAAATTAAACAAACCCCAACCAAACCACCATTAAGTCATGTTCGATGGGACATTACTAACATTAATTATGTCATACGCCCCTTGTCAAAGGTCATTGACAATCGCCCCTTGTGTGATTAAGAATATATAATCTTTAATTAGGTAATAATATGGAACTACCAATTAAATGTATGGAATCCAATTGGTGCAAAGAGTACCATCCTTGTATTATTTTGGTTTTTGAAGTTTTTAAAGCATAAAATAATTTATCCACTACCATAAAAAGAAAAGAGTTTTAACGAAACATTCATGGTACTGTTCATTTTAACAAAAAATGATATTTTTATTCTAAAAAGTCACTCTTAGTATTATTCACTTACAACACATTTTTGTCATTTTGATTAAAACTCAAAATTTTCAAATCTTTTTTATTAGTTTTTCTTAAAAAGAAAGGAAATTTATAGATTTATGCATGGTTGTCAACTGTATATAAAATTCTTTAAAAATAAATCTTGAAATTAATGGGGGAGACAGTAACAACTTGAACGTTGTGGGCATGAAACTAAAAACACCATATTCCCACAATTTTCCCACCCTCCATTGAGCTTGAAAATGTAGGATATATGTGATAATACAAGTAAGGAGACATTAAAGAAAATATTTTTATCGACTTATATAACGACATATGAGGCATCGTTCTTTATTATGATACCATTTGAAAAATCTCTCCATTTAGTAGGAGACCCAATCATTCAATGGTGCCCAATCAAAAGGTCGTTCCATAAAAAAAATTTAGGGTCGAGATTAATTGATGAGATAGTGGGCCACGACCCAGTAGATTTATTAAATAAATTTAAATCTCACCACCGATCCCCTCAATGGTGTCAGCAACTGCACCATTAAAAAGAAGAAAGAAAAAAAAGTGATGAAAAAAAAAAAAAAAGATGAGGAATGATCCACCTGTTTGTCAGTGACGTTGTATATTAGTTCGGGCAAAGACCAGCATCCGGGTCCCACCTCCTGAGCCAACACCTGGAACTGATAAGGTGTGGTGGACCCTACCGTCCTATAATTACCCTCCCCAACCCCCCTTCTCTGAAAATCTTAATCATTGACGCAGTAAACACTAGAGATTCATGGCAGAGAGAGAGAGAGAGAATCAGAATGATCAAAAGGCTGTGAAATTTTTTTAACACTGCATTTTGCAGTAACAATACAAGTACTGTTTTATTAACGATCGGATTAGGATTCTTTCTTTTCCAAATCTCTTCTCCTTCCAACTCTGTTCCTCTTCTTTCATTTTTCTCTTTTTATAAAAAAAATCAACATAAAATATTGATATGACTTAATCGTAATCGTTTAAATAGAAGACTGAATGAGAGAGAAATTTAATCCTACTCGTTAGCATTCACTAAACATGAACATAAACTTGGTAGTGGCCTAGAGAGAGAATCTAGAGAGGGAATCCAATTGTTAGTTAGGTAGGAGACTTACCATAGCATGCAAATAATGTCATTTTCACCAACACAATAAAAATTGCATAAATTACATAATTAACAATATCGTTTAGTGGTTCATCATACACCGTGTTCATGTTTGAGCCGGTCCATTTTAGAATTTTCGCTGCGTTACTTTTCATGAAAAATCAAAAGGAGAGAAAGAGAAGAGAGAAATGATTGCACACACAATGATGATAGTATACTTTGTGGTAAAAACTCATCTCCCAAATGAGATATTAATCACCAAAAATTGAAGAAATAAGAGATCGCAGCCAAAATAATTAACCCATGTTAAAAATAAGTGTCTGTTTCTTTTTCTGCAAACCCTAAAAAAACCCTCTCTTCTCCCGGCCATATCATATTAATCACACAAAAAAATTGGAATAAATAGGTAAAAATAAACCTCAGAAATTTAAGAGCAATCAATCAAACCTCACGTGTGTTGTTACACAGCAAACGACCACACATGTGGGAAGAAATGACGACCACCAACGATGACCACGACGATAAAATCCGACCGCCATTCGCCGGCTTTATGAGTGGTGGCTAGTACTATCGTGCCGATCGTCGCCCCCGCCATGGTGCGAGTGGGATCCGCTCGCCTGCTGAGAGTCTGAAACACCAGTATCGGACATATGCCGATACGGGTTGAGTCCGGCGAGCATATTCAGCTGCCCGTCACTCATGTTATTGCCATCATTATTACCACCGCCGCCGCCTGAGCCACCTAATTGTTGCTGGCTAGGCAACAGGGTGACTGGGGCGGGGAAATTCATAAAATGTAAGCCACCGGGCATTGTTCCTCTATACAGTCCACTGTTATTGACCGAAGCTGGAAAAGTCCAGATAGGGTCTCCGCTCATAACTTGGTTGTTAGAATTTGCCAGCATCCAAAAATTAGCCGGAATCTGACTATGTGGGTGGCTGGCCGGGACCGCACCGGTGCTTGACTGTAATAAGTACCCTCCTCCACCACCCCCGCCTCCGCCGCCCATTTGATTTAAGTCCTGCTCCGGCGGTCGACGCTTCCTCCCTCCCATGCTCCCCTCCCCGGCCGACGCCGCCTCCGAGAGATCTAATGACACTGTATCGCGGAGCTCCTGCTTGGCTTGCAACATGGAAGCGTGCATGGGGTTTGTTTGGAAGTTTAGGAGAGTCGAGGAGCTGTCAGAAGACGAGAGGCCGATGCCCTGAAAGAGGCTACGCCGCTGGTTCTGGTGAAGAGAGAAATTTGGGCTGTAGTAAGTGGATCTTAGCTGCGATGGGACGGACATGCTGGAGCCGGAACTGCGGAGTGAGATGTTGAGTGACGTGAAGTTGGCAGGGATTGTGCCGGTACCGGTGGCGGCGATCACGGCGGGCTCGGCCTGCTGAAGAAGCCACTCGATGGTTTCGCCGTCGGACTTGTGGCCGAGCTCGCGTGTGAGCTGGAAGACTCTGGCGGCACACAAGGCCGGCATTCTAATGCGGCGGCCGCGGCCGTCGACTTTAGTGTGGCGGTCCTTGGTGGAGGTCCGCTTGGGGGGTGGCTTTTTGGAGGGCTCGGCGGAAGAAGCTTGGAGAGCTGAGGTGGTTGTGGCTGCGGGAGTAGAGGAGGTGTTGTTGTTGGTAGTGGGGTCGACGGTGGTGATGGCTAGAGAAGGGTAGGGGGACGTGGAGTTGGAGCAAGAGGCCGCTTCTTGATGATCTAATTCTTTTTTCTCGAGCAACTGGAAGGGGAAGTTTGGACGGTGGTGATATTGTTGTTGGTGTTGTTGGTAGTGGTGGTGGTGGTGGAGTTGATGATCATCACCTCCTTCCATGATCGCATGGGAAAGAGAATTATGATCAGTTTGTGGAGGGTTTTATGAGAGAAGAGTAGAAAGAGAGAGGGAGAGAGTGGAAGAGAGAGAGAGGGCTTAGTTTAGTATAATTGGGTTTTGGTGGGTCTCTCACTCAGCAGCTGATCAACTCAACTCTCAGCTCTCTTCAGTCTCACTCAGTCACTCACTCACACTATATTTTTACAGAACAAGTCTGTTTTTATTAAAATAAATACATAAAAATCTCCGGTTGTTTGCTGGCTGGAATTTGTGTACGAAAAAAATTGAGATTTTGGTTTAGTTGATGTGTTTTGGGTTAAGAATTGTATAGTGGTGCTAGAGATATCTAGAGAGAGAGAAGGATGGACTAAAATGGTCCTTTGGAGAGAGAGAGAGAGAGAGAGAGAGAGAGAAGATAAGGGAGGGACGGAGGGAGGGAGGGGGAGAGAGAGAGAGAGCTGGGCACTGGGCAGGCAAGCTTTAAGCAACAAAGATAATGAGTGGGAATTATATGGGTGAGCTTTAAAAAGCAATTTTTTTTAGGAAAGAAAAAATTGCTTTGTTGTTGTGCTGAGCTTTTTCTTCTTTCTTTTATATTTTAATTGTTTTTTAATATATATAAAAATATAAATTACGCAAGTGATGATGGTAAAGGAGGCAAAAATCAAACTCAGTATTTCATATGCATAAATAAATATTCTTAAACACTTAGATCTATTACAAGCATCTTTCATTTTTTTCCTTTTCCTTAGAGGAAAATATCCAAATATTCATATGATCAAACATCTAATATCAAATCAATTAATATCTAGCTTTTTATTTAATTATTAAACACCGAACTTCAGATACATGCATGGATAAATAAAGAATGTTTATTAGGATTTCAAAAATCTCATTATACACTCCTCACAAGTTTATTTTTACTTTTAATTATAGAAAGTTTATGGTGCAAATGACAATATAAATATTATTAAACACTTATCAGTTACAACCATCTTTAGTTTTTTTTTCTATTCCTTAGAGGAAAATATCAAGATATTCATGAGATCGATCAAACACCAAATCAACTAAAATCTAGATCCTATAAAAAAAATTAATATCTAGATTTTTATTTAATTTTGAAAATTTTCAAGAGGGAGAAGAGGAAAATAGGGATCAAATACGAGACTTCAGATACGAAATATAAGTGCTTTGAGCTGCTTGCACTACAAGTCTAAAACTCCTCTCCAAATTTTTCATTTTGCGGAAGAAAATAGCAAAACATCTATTGTCAAATTCCCAAATATCAATTAACATTTAGATTTTAAGTTTCAATTTTTGGGGGAATTTTCATGATATGAGGAGGGTGAAGGGGTTCCCCTTTTTATTGTGGTTGGACATACCCTTTGGCTCAGACTCTCCACGTGAGGTGCTCCTTTTATCATTCAATCCATAAAGACAATGGTGGCCGGAGGTGGGACCCAACCCCAAGTCAAAAAAAAAATTTAGACTTTGAAAAAAAGGAAAGATTACATAAAATGGGTCCCGATCTCATTCAAGTAATCATTTCGTTTTGCCTTTCGCCCTTTGCCTTTTGCTCTGCACCTTTGCTATTTGTTAGTTGCTGGCAAGGGAACTTTGGGATCCCTTAAGTCCTCCAACCAGTAAAATATCTTTAAACTTACCCTCCTCCTGATCTCGGTCCTTCTTGCTGACTGTTGCCTATTGGGCCTATAATCTTTGTTGGCATTAGGGTTTAGTCTCTAGGTTTCAGACGTGTTCCATTCTTCTCTTTGATCCAAAACCCTAATTAGGGTTTGCTTATGCAAGTTTTTCTTGGATACCTGGATTACTTATTAGTGCATGTTGTGAAGACTTTGTGACTTAAGTGATCAATGCAATGTTTATCTATGAATTAACGGCAAGAGTTTTAGTCTCGTATTCACAACAAGAGTTATTTATTATGAAATTGTACTTATATTTTTTATTTTGGTATATGGATAAATGGTATTGAGTTTAGGGTTTCGGTATTCCTTATTATAATGTGGTTGGCCTATAGGTTCCGGTCCAGTTTCGGAAGCATCTTCAATTCTTTGTATATTTTGATTCCTTTTATGTAACTAGGGTTCCACCTTATTATGCATGTTGCGAGGATCTGTTACTCCAACGATAAACAAATCATTTACTTACGCATTCATGATAAGAGTTTTGACCACAAGAGTTCTGCTACCTCTCGCAACCCTACATTTTGTACTATATAACGACGGTTAGGTGGTATTAAAAGTTTTTGGTTTTGGTGTTCCTTAATAGATGCTAATGTGGGTTACCCTTCGGGACAAGCAGATGGCCATGGATGATCAGCAGTACTCCTTCCAAATTTTAAATTACAAAACATGCAGAATATGCAATCATGATCGAACAGAGCTACTGGTTTTATGTGCAGGCTGCAGGCCCATCTAAATCATTTTGGTTATCTCTAAAGAATCTGTGTTAAGGTTTGTTTACATTCATGCTGGTCCATAAATCCACTCATTTGACCAATCTACTTAATTAAATTAATTAGTTAATCAAATTACAAACCCCATTGGTTTTCTCTTTTAATCCATTTGCATCGTTAATTAGACCACAATATATAATATGAAAGAATATTCTGTCTACGTTGAGCTGAATTGATCTGGATATTGAGCTTTATGCAGCTGGGAAAAAGTTGTATATATATTTGCAGATTACTTGCTATAATATCAGAAAATTGCCAACTTGAAATTGATTGGATGCTTTCATTGAGTATCACAGCTAATGTGATCTGCTCCACACAACATTTGATGTGATATACTTAATCTGATGGCATTTTTGTCTTTTGCAAATCAAATGAACATGTGGCATAATCTGATTTGGTAGTTTAAATAGGGTGGTGCTATTCCCGCACTCCGTTTTACTTTTCATACACCCCCTTCTATCATTTGATCCTCTTCAATTCATTCAATCTGACTGAAAATTGAGAGGATGTGTGAAAGATAAAAGGGATTGTGTGGATAGCACAATCCCTTACATAAAGAGACTGGATGAATAAAGATGTCGATGATGAACTATTCTGGATACATAGTTACCAATATTGCTATATCAAAGAAAGCAAGTCTTAATCTTTATATAGCTGGTTTTGAATTTCTCAGTTTTTTTGTCAAGTACCAATTTACAACAGAGAGATAATGACTAACATTTTTGACAGTTTCTTGACCTGATTGTCACAACCACTGTTGATTTTTAATGCCCTTTATTTTTTCTTTTTCTTTTGTATGAATGATTTGCAATGCCTTCAATCTTTACGTATATTTAAAACTTTGTAGGGTCACTTGGTTTATGATATTTGCAGAAACATATTAACTATCAACTATACTACAGTTAAAAGGAAATTGATTTTTAGCACACCTGTTTTCTTCTTCTGACTCTGTTTTTTTGTTCATTTGTTCTCTTTTATTTTGATAAATTTATTCAATCAAATGGCTAAAAACAGAGAGAAATGCGAGAGGAAAAAATGTGCAAAAATCAGTTTATAGTTAAAACTTTGCACATCATCGTTTGTTCTACGACAGTTAGGGTGTCACTTTATTATAAGAGGTCTTCGAGTGAAAATAAAAGGTATTCACTGCAAGCAAATATATATCCTGATCAATTCCTAATACATTTAGTAACTTCCACCCCACTAGTTTAATGACTTTTTTTCTTTCTAATAACTTGAACGAAATCTAAAGGGGCTCCATTTGAACAAGTCCATTGTAGCATGTGGCAACATCTGATTTGAGATGGCCGAGTTTACTGTACATGACAGCACTGTGGGGTTACTGTCGAGAAATGTGAACCAGGAATTAGCAAAAATGTTGCCTTTCTTTGAGACGTGCCTTGCCACTTATGTAATGCCATTGAACGAGACAGCTTACCATCTTCTTCAGCTGTGCAATTGTTAATATCTTATGGAAAACTAGAGTTCTCTTCACATTGGCAACTTTCTGGATGTAAAAGTTGAAAGCCTAAACCTAAATTCAAATCAAATAAAGTTCCACTCAACATATTAATCTATATAGCCTCTGCTAAAAGCTTAAAAATCAACCTAAAAAGCCTTATCGCACTAAGTAAGTTGGCTATAAGAGTCTGCTTCCTTCTCTGCACTCACGTTTAGATCTCTCTCTCTTTGAAATTTAGATTAATTTAGTGTAGATTATTCCTATCGTTTATCAACAAAAACCGAAGAAAGATTTGTCCTACAAAACCTGCTAAGCTAGTTTTTATTGGTCTTTTGCTAGGGTTTTTCATATATATATATATATATATATTCTTCTGAGGCTGCTTACAATTGGATGGGTCCATACAATTTCACTAGTGGAGTTCGCATAATTAAACAAGGAACTTAAGTTGTTAATCAATCAAACACTGGTTGGTTTATTGGGAAACAGCTTAGCCAAGAAAAGAAGTTTTCCCACTTGACTCGGGGGCTTGTTTTGCTTAACCAAAACACTAATCGAAGATTGTGGAACTTGTTGGAAGCACTGAAAAAAAAACCTAAAACTTTTTAATATAGAAGCATGTAGAGAAGGGTTTTTGGTTATGGTCTTTAGATTGAGAGTAGTAGAGACAGTTGGAATCTTGGCCTTCATATAGGGCTGGAAGTTGCACTGGAATATTTTGAAAACGGAGGGAGTTGAGTCACATCACTTTCTCAACTTTTTGTCTGCCTCTATTCCGGACTCTTCAGTGACTTCATCATCCTCAATAAAAGAAAAGAAAAGAAAAGAAAAAGAAAGGGAAAGCCCCCCTCTCGGGATCCCTTCTGTGATCCACACCTTCCCCTTTCTTCGTCTGCACAGCATCTGCGTGCAATATTTATGTGATTTATGTATATTCCTCATCACCACTAATCACTATTCGCTTCCTTTTGATAAGTGTGAATCATTATGCGTATATCCTAAATCTGGTTTTGTTGCAAGATTTTTATGTGTTAACTTATTCCCAAGGGAGTTTGTCACATATTTATCTGATTTATGTATATTAATTTGTGATTATGATTTTTCATATGCTAATTTCTTAATGGAGTGCACCAAAATGAAATATTATCAGGTCTATGATGATTAATGAGTTATAATTAAGGGTTCTACAGTGTGAATTTGATTGCATGAATACGTACGTATACAATTAAATGACTTGATATTGATCGATACCTGAGAGAATGGTCAATGAACCTATCGATCGATCAATCTAAAAATTGCAACTGCATTCACATGCAACGGATTAGGGTTCGAGAAAATTCTGTTTTCCATTTTCCACTTCCAGGGGCAGGTTAATTTTGAGACTAGGCTCTAGGCAAGCATGCTGCTTTGTGGTTCATATAGTTGTTTCCGCTTAACAAATGGAAACATTATTTGAAAGTCAAGGGGGCTACTCCACTAAAAGATATATCACTTTTCTGAACTTGAAAATCTTTAGTACTTAGCTGCTCATTATAATAATCAAGTAAGGTAAGATTATACCTAATATATATATATAAAAGAACTGTATCTAAATCGTACTCAAATGTGTGAATAATTAAGTATAGATTCCCAAGCAATAGTGGTGCTTTGCCTCAGCAAGAAGGAAATATGATAATTTTGATCGAGCAAAAGATGATAATTTGTAGCACCAATGAGTTTTTTGAGATGGATTGTTGCTTTTGTTGCACCAATGAAAAAAGTCAGTTTGGATGACATTTTGCTGTCGTGCCAAGTTGCTAAAATCCATGGCTACACTGAAAATCTTATCCCAACCAAAATTAGGGAAGTCCAATCAGAGCATAGCAGCTAAGCATGAAAAGACAATGAACCAATCACACTATCAAAATATCTGCCTTGGACAATGGACGATGGACAACACATGGATAACCGCTATCGCGCAATACTATAACATCTCGTGCTAAGTATATTATATAACTAGGATTTGGATCATTTCCTGAGCTAGTGAAGATGATCTTTCTGACCAATTATCTTGGATTATTATATTTTTATCCCACGGTTATAATTATTATAATTTTAAAATGATCTCCATGTTTGTAACCGTTGGATAAAAATCCAACGGTCCACGATGATGGGTCAGAAAGATCCAAATCTATATAACTATATTAGTAGCTACATTTTCACTTAATGTTGTATCATAGCATATTACGTACTTTTATAATCGTGTTTTATAAATTACTTTACAACACATTCTCAACATGGTGTAATTTTGGCTTCCAGTAATCAAATTTGCTTTCCCTTTTATTTTTACATCTAGTCTCTAAAGTACAGAAAATTCCAAAATTTGATAAATTTCATCACTGCCACCATCACAGGTCCACTGTAGACAGTGACTAAGCATAAGTACAATTTTTTGCCCTTTCCAAATTCACATTTGTTCGCAGGTTGAATTAATTAACTAGCAATAACCTTCAGGTCATCGAAATAGGGGGCCCACACAAGTAAAATGGCTTAGGTAAGCTTAAGGAGCTTCCATTTCCGCCCTTTTAATAAATAAACTTCTTTGGTCTTAGATAACGAAAAATTCTTCGGTCATTTTGAATGTAACAATAAAGGTATTTCAAACTAATCACACACTTAAAAAAATTAGAACACAAATTATGGCACTGTGTAGTTGATTAAGAATACTGTCGTTGTTATATCCCGAATAATCAAATGTTTCATAAAAAAAAGTAGTAAAAGAATGATAAGAAGGAAAAAGCATTTCCTTAAAGAATATAACAACATCTATCCCTTTACATTTACTTTTATAGTGCTTGGCCTAAGATTTGATATGAAAACAATCTTACTTTTACACCTCATACCTTTGTTCTTTTTCAGTAAAAAAAATAAAAGCAAAAACCATAGGCATCGGATCCAAAAGAGTACTAATTGCATGCAAATTTGAATTAATATATAATAAAAAGAAAAAAAGAAAAAGAAAGAAGAACTCAACATAAACTTTTTAGCTTCATAAGGATTACTATAGAAAAAGCAAACTTGGGTTTGTCCAAGTTATTTGTGTGCTATTCCCTCATGTTCGAATTCCAGCTTATTTCTTAGATAAATTTAATGTAGAATTTTTTTAAAAAAGTTACTATAAAAAGAATGAAAATTTCAAATTAACAAGAATGTCTTTAGCCATTTGAGGTATATATTTAATTTCATTCTCTTTCTGCATATAATAAAAAGGCAAAGAAATTAAAAATAAAAGGTTTTTATGGTCATAAATAGAGGACATATATAGCACAGGTGCATCGTCACAATGATATTATGTGCTAATGAAATAAGATGTGTAAATATCAGTCCATGTATTCTTATTTTATTGGTATAAAATAGTATGTAACAATATATCCGGGCTATATAAGTTGTTATGCCACATATAAGATGACTGCATTTTTTTCCTCCGGTGGTTAGAAAAATAAAAACAAATGCACGTGCTTGTTTAAAGGCATTTATCAACTTTGTTGGCTGTGAAGTGAAATCCACATGCTTGCGCCAGTGTACATTAATCATTGTATTTGTAGTTTAGAAATATAAAAAAAAAAAACTAAAGGGTTCCAACTTAAAGTCTAATTCAAAATCTAGTCTAAATTAACCAATTATGCAAATTAAATCTTACTCATTGATATTTTAACAGGAATATAAAGAATGCACGCAGAAATGTAGGATTTAACGAGGCAAAACTCACTATTGAGAATATTCTTGTGCTACCAAGCTAGAAAACACTAAGAGAAAAATGAATACAAAAAGACTTACAAAACTCATCAACTAGACACTCATACTAGCTGACAGCTTTGTATTCACGCTTTGCTACTCGATCTCTCATCAGCCTTAGAGTGAAAGTGACATGGCACTAATGTGACCGTTAATCACCTTCTACTCAAACTTTGCAGAATACTAACACGATCATGCAAAATGTATGCACGATGAAATAATTTTTTAAGAACAATCAATTACAAAAATCACACGACACATTTTTTTACTTCCAATTAAGCTTTAAATAAAAGCAACATGAAAAATATTATTTTTCTCTTACAAATACATGCTGTCAAAATGTCACAGCCCGTCCCGATAGGGCTTGTGAAAAGACGAGATTGCCCGTGAGCGTTGTAAGAGTTTTGGTATGCTAGGGTTTAATTGGTTGCCCTATGTTAATTTGGATTAAATTTTGGACATTT
>JAOTRO020000017.1:5810186-5825388 GCA_028566515.2 Pyracantha coccinea | reverse complement strand
GAAATAGGGTGATATGAGTCCACCACTTCTACTTCTTCTCATCTCACCTCCCTTATGTTTCTACTTAATAACTTAGTGTTTAATTGGTTTGCTCCACTCAAATTTATTGCAATTAGACAAAGGAACACGGAGATTTAAGTGGTTCACCAATTTGGTTACGTCCACTAAGGTTGTGTTTGTATTTGTGTTTCACTAGGTAATGATGATTTACAAATACATGATAATGACTAAGAAGCCTTGACATAATATGTAAAAACAATGATATGAGAAGGACAATTGTTGCTCCCTCTTTTTTTTTCTTCTTTTCTTTCCTTCCGTGCTCTCTCCTCCTCCTTTATATAGTGAGTGATTGTGTTCCTTCCCTTGAATTCCCTCTAATTGAAGCTCTATGCATATAGATTGACCTTGTTTTGCTTCTTGTCTTCATGATTCATGGCACATGTGTTCCAATAGCAAGTCACCAAAATGTAGTTCTCATCATTAACCATGATATGTGTTCCTATACCAAGTCACGAAGTGTTGTTCTCATCATTAACAATGAAATGTGGTCCAATAGACAAACAACAAATGTTACGCAAATCCTTAGCTCTAATGTGTGTTCCAATAGAAACGCACCCAATGTTAAGCTAATCATTGATAATTGTATGTGTTCAAAAGGCAAAGAGACATGTGTGGAGTTAATCAATATCATGCAAAGTGAATCCAAGGCCACGTTCATCTCTAAGGGATATGAATCTCACCCGTTCTCACCTCATTGGAAAATTTGGAATAAGCATTGAAGAGAGAATATAGACAATTAATTGAAATTCCCCTAGGCTAGTGAGTAAGCACTCTAAAACAACAACATATTGCCACATGCATGCCAATACATACACATACCTAGTCTATGGCTCTATATAGACTCACACCTCTCCAATGTTTAGGGGTGAGTAATCTCTCTACATTAACTCAACTTGCCAGCTCACTCCTACTTGGTAAACATGTCAAACCAAACTCAACACTTAACCACATGTATAAGCCAAAGGCTTCCCACCTTCACGCCCTAATTATTAGCTTCTATTAATTACTAACTTCCATCTCAACCTATCTAGAGTGGTGACTAACCCCTCCTCTTTATTCTTCTAATGGTTGGCAAAACTCTACATAGCTTTTGTGAGAAATAAAACACTTAGACACATGCACGAATGCTACATAGACTTCCACTCCATCACTATAGAGTAGTGAATAATCATCATAATAATGAGTTTCTAATGATTGCAAATTGCGACATAAGATACCATAAAAATATCGAAAGTGGAGATATCCAAAATTACATACTCAAGTTCTCCATTTTTTATTTTATTTTTAAACGGGGCATTAAACTAATCCACGTCTGCAATAGGTAAAAAGTCTTTTAACTAGTCTAAAGTTGTGTGTTGATAAGATGCCGAGGAAAGATGATGTTTCGTGGACTTCCATTATAGTTGGTTATGCCCTCAACGATGAAGTTGAACCGGAGAATGTTTGCCGAGAAAGTTGAACCAGACTCTGTTACATTCATCGCTGTTCTATCAGCGTGCGATCTTGCTGGTTTGGCTGACGAAGGTCTGGACTTGTACGAGGCAATGTGCAAGTCTTACCATACTAAGCACACGATTGAGCACTGCGGATGCGTGATTGATATGTATGCACGAGCAGGAAGGCTAGAGGAGGACTAGAAGTTTGTGACAAGTATGCCTGTAGAGCCAAATGCAGTTGTTTGGAGGATGTTGATTAGTGGTTGTAGAGTTCATGGTGATTTTGATACGGGATTTATGTTTGGTGAGTGGATTCACAGAACTAAAAAACACCGCTGTTGCCGAAGATCATGTTACTTCTTCCAACATTGTTGCTGATGCAGGAAGGTGGGATGATGTTGTAAATGAAAGGAGCTTGATGGTAACAGGAAAGCGCCGAAAGTTCCAGGTAAAAGCTCCATTTCAGATTCAACAGAGTGAATAGTTATTGAGCAGTTATAGTTTGCAGCGGGACAGACTTGGATTCCTCCTCTCATGGCAGTACCTTCAACAGATAACATGAAAATCCAATTTTCGGGACCATTTGAGCCGCAACTAAACTGATATGCCGATTATTCCAGGGCGACTGTTTCACCTGTTTGAGCGCAAGGGAATTCAACTCAGCTCGTGTCTCCACCCTTTCAGTTTCAGTTGAACGAGCGCATAAACCATTCGAAAGTATTTCATGGGTTTGTGCAAATTCCTGTGATGTTTTGTTATAGAAAGCATAGAATGTGGCTGGGAAAGCCTCTTCAGAACCAATGGCTATAATTCGTCGTTAGGGTTAAAACAGCTTGAAGAAACGGTGAAGCAATTTGATACTCCTGCTTGAAGTGATCTCCAACACTAGAAATTATGTCCTAATACGGCCACATTAACATCCGACGAGACTTTCGAGCACAGTTGAAACAAGTACCGAGTGACAAAATATAGTAAAACGATCTTTATACCATAAAATTTGTTCGAAAATGGATTACAATCATCGAAAAGGAAGATTATAATATAGCTAAAGGTGTTCCGAAACTTGTATATTTCATTCAACTCCATTGTTCTTTTTATCCTTACAGAACAACAGAAGTTGGAGGAAAGTAAAAAATGAAACCACAAATCTCCCCTCAATGGAAATCCAGAAAACATTCTCCATCATCATCAAGCGTACCCCCGCTTACAGGCGTCCCTTGCGAAAACTTCCCATTTGAAGCTGTTTCCAATTGATTGTCCACCATAAAATGTTTTAATTCATCGCTGACATGCTGCACCCTCCCGGTTATCTCCAAGCACAAGCCTTTTGTTAGGGTCTTGTTTGCCTTTCTACCTTGAACAGGCTTCTTACTATGGCCCGGATCCACAAACACTGGTTGTACTTTCAGAGAAGGGTTTGGTTTGATGCGGTTTACTTCCTTTTCATCTCGCGGCCTCAGTATGCTGCTTTCTGATTCTACTTCAGAAGCTTCATCTTCATTTACAAGGACCTGCGGAACACAAAATATTGGAAGGAGAGGAATGCACGTTTAGGAAAATGTGGGTTTAAGGCTGCTAAAGCAACATGGAAGTATGCATATTTTCATGACAAATTTAACTGCTGGAGCTAGCAAGAGGTACAGAAAAAGGTCAGCATGAACAAGTACTTGTGAATAGTTTCCAGCAGCAATACTCATAAGAAAAGTTTTACAATAACAAATTGTACTCATACAAGCACACAATCAGCAAAGTTATATTTACCTTGCGACCAACCAAGTCAAAAGATACAACTACTTTACTTCGTTTGATCCGCTCAGCTTCTGCAATCTCCTCCTGCTTCTTTGTCAGAAGTTCCTTTTCCTGGAAGTAATTAAAAGAGGTTTAGGGATGAAACGACTGAATTTAACATCCAAACATACACAAAATTTGTTTATTTAATTTTTGCAAAAAGAGATATAGAAATTACGAACCTCCTTTGACAACCAACTATTCCCCTCAATTTCATAGTAGTCACTTTGGTCATCAATAACTGTAGTTCGTGCTGCAGAGTCTCGGTCATACTCAACGAGTCTCTTTGCATAAGCTTCTGCTACTGCTTCAGCATCTGATGTGGGAGCATAACTTTCCTCCAAACCAGCATACGTGCTGCCTTCCTTCAGCACAAGAGCTCCACAAAAATTGCAAGGCCCCTCACCCTCTTGCTCACAGACTATCTTCCCACACGATAAACAATTGCTCACAAGTCTGTGGCGACGGGCTTGGCATGAGCATGGCTTCCCCTGGTTGAACACAATCGATCCTTTGGAAACCTCTGCAAGTGAAACAACTTTCCCAGCTTTCTTCTTCTTAGAGTTGCCTTGGTTCGAGTTATTTGTGGTTTTTGACTCGCTGGTCTTAGCTGGAACCTGCTTTACTTGATTGCTGGAAGTTGTTTGATCACTGGGGTCTCCAGCCACTTTCGGAGTTTTCAGCGGTTTCTTTGACCCACTTGCAGAACCTTCATTGGAGGGTGGTTTAACATAGGCATGAAAACTTGAGGTTGGAACAACCCGCGTGCTGCTGCAAAGATCTGAGCGACCTCGTTTCTGTAGATATTCCTCGATCACAGATTTGCCCACCTCCTGCCCAATGATGTTCTGCATGGAAAAACATCCAATCTCAAATACCAACATACAAACATGCACACCAGACGCGGTTGTGCAAGTAAACGAGCTACACAAACAATCATCTCATTCTTCGGTTCAGTGACAGTGCAAGATTTCATAGATGAAAGATATACACTCGCATTCGACTTGAGTCCACTCCAAAACAAGAACCCCACAAGACAAAAGGAAATACTCAATTGTTCCAGTTCCGGTCCAAGTTGTTTGTCAAATTTTAGATGTAATCCAGCAAAACACCAGAAATTGCTAATTTAAATTTCCCAAAACAACAACGGAAGCTTTCTCATCCGAACCCAATTGGTGAATCACAATCCCAAATTGCAATCAAGAACTGGGTTATAAAAAAAAAACCAACAAATCCAATGGCAATGTAAACATCATCTCTAATTTTTACACACACAAACTCTAAGAATTTGCACAAAGTTATTGGAGAAAAAGTAAGAAATTGGGCTTACGTCGAGGTACTCTTTGGCGTCCTGAGGATCGGCGAGCTCACAGTAGGAGACCAAACCCGATATCATATCCTTATCCAAACCCCGATCGACTGAGAAGATCAGCCAGACAGGCATAGTGACGGTCACCAGGCTTTAGTCCAAAGTCTTTAACCATTGAATTAAAGTAGAAATAAGCTTCTTCAACCAATCCGCTATGGCTACAGGCAGATAAAAGTGCAACAAAAGTCACTGAATCAGGCCTGATTCCTTGGTCCCTTAAATCTGGCTTCTCAATTTGATCAAATGCTTTGAGGCAATCTTCAATGCTTCCGCACTTTGAGTACATTGTCACTAGTGAACTGCCGACAGAAACATGTGAATTGAAGCCAACTTTCGTGATGTGAGCATGCAGTTGAGTCCCGATACTTAGTCCATTCAAAAGTGCAATGGCCCCAAGAATGGATGAGATTGTGTAGGAGTCAATAGTCAAACCCGACATCAAAATATCATGGAATAGCAGAAGCGCCTCTTCGACATACCCATTTTGGGCATACCCTGAAACCAAGGAGGAGCATGCAACATCATCCTCTTGGGGAAGCATATCAAACACTCTCCTCGCCCATTCTAGAGCACCGCATTTTGAGTACATGGTCACAACCAAGTACATCTTGTTCAACTCGTCTGCGAAGAGCATGACAATGAATTTCCATACCAGTCCGTAGGGAACACAAAGCAGAACATGCAGTTAGAATTGCTGTTAAAGTCATCTGGTCGGGTACAATTTCTTCTAATGGTATCTCTCTATATAGCTGAAGGGCTTGATCTGCACAGCCATGTTCGACAAAACCGGCAATCATCGAGGCCCATGAAACATTGTCTTTGTCGGAAATTTTCTGAAAAACTTCGTAAGATTCCTCTAGACTATCACACTTCGAGTACATTGTGAAAAGAGAACTTCCAACAGAAACATTAAATACCAACCCAGTCTTAAGAGTGTAGCTGTGGATCTGTCTCCCTAGATTTAAACAGTCTACAATGCTCAACACGCTGGAAGTACAAAACTTATCGGGTCTTAAGCTTTCCTGTAACATTCGCCGGAACAATTCAATTGCCCTTCCAGAATTTTGATTCTGGGCAAAAGAAGATATTATTGCTGCCCATGTGCCGAGATCCTTTATATTTTCCATCTCTCTGAACACCATCTCCGATAGATCGACTGCTTCTATTTTTGAATATGTGTTAATTAACGCTGACCCCACAACTGAAGCTGAATACAATCCAGATTTCAAAATCAAAGAGTGAATTTGGGTTGCCTCTTCAGTCATGGATGGTCTAGCACATGCAGTAAGTACACTCGTAACAGTGTACTTATTCATTTGCTCTCCGACTTTTCTCATTTCTCCAAAAAATTTGAGGGCAGAAATATAATCGTCCTTGCGCACAAAACCGGAAACGATGGCAGTCCAAGAAACCACATTACGGATTGGCATACGTTTGAATTCCTTGACAGCTTCATTCATTTCTCCACATTTGGCATATAAATGTACAATAGTAGTCCCAACAAAGACATCTTCTGCACCGCGTTTAATCACCAACCCTTGCACTTCCTTCCCGACTTCAATTTCTTCAAGCACAGCACAAGCGGTTAAAACACTAGAAAATGTAAAACTATTCGGCAACAGGAATCCACGGAACATTTTCCGAAAAAGATGCAAAGCAACCATGTTCTCTCCATTTCTCACAGCCCCAGAGATAATAGCATTCCAACTCACAACATTCTGACATGAAACATCATGAAAAACCCTCAAAGCATCTTCAAAGCTGCAATTTTTCGCAAACAAGTCTATCATTCCGGACTGAACATAACCATTCGGAAAAAACCCATTTTTCATTGCAAGCGAATAAACCTGCTTCCCAAAAATAGGCGTTTGCAAGGCAGTGCAAGCCGAAAGAACACTCCCATAGGCAAACTCATCAGGCCCAAAACCTGAAGCGTGCATCCTACAAAACATTTCCCATGCCATCTCGAATAACGAAATGTGGTTATAACCCGAAATCATGATATTCCACGAAAAAACATTTCGGTCAGCAATTAAATCAAACAGCTTGAGTGCATCTACCATGGCAGCGGACTTACAATACGAATCAAGCAATGAATTCGAGAGGAAGATATCGGATTGAAGTAAACCGGTTGTGGTCAAATGGGTGTGTACGATTTTAGTGATTCTAGCAGTACACTGTCTTGATTTTGCATAATCATTGAAGAACTCAAAGGGGTCAAATCGACTGGGAATTTGGTCGTTTCCGATGGGGAAAAAAGATGGGTTTTCCGCAACGGCAAGCGAAGATAGAAACTTGAGTTGAAAGAGTGAGATTCTGGAGGGGAGTTTTGGATTGAGGAGAGAATTCATTTGGGTTCGTGAAGAGGAAAAGGAGAGCATAAAGATTTTGTCACAGATCATTTTGAATAAACGCGGGAATGTATGAAACTGTGTCTATCATTGCATCAAGTAAGATGGCCGAGTTGGTCTAAGGCGCCAGTTTCAGGTACTGGTCCGAAAGCGCATGGGTTCGAATCCCATTATTGACAAATTAATTTTTCTCTTTCAAATTGCGTTTAAATTTTTCTCGATTTCGCAGAGTTCACACAAACCATCCATTCTTGACAAATTAATTTTCCTCTTTTAAATTTTTCTCGGTTTCGCAGAGTTCACACAAACCATCGTAAAACCTATCTTTGCCTTTTCTCTTTTAAATTATTCTTGACAAATTATTTTTTTTCTTTTAAATTTCTTTTAAATTTTTCTCGGTTTCTCAGAGTTCACACAAACCATCGTAAAACCTATCTTCGCCTTTTCTCTTTTAAATTATTCTTGACAAATTAATTTTTCTCTTTTAATTTTCTTTTAAATTTTTCTCGATTTTGCAAAGTTCACACAAACCATCCATTCTTGACAAATTAATTTTTTCTCTTTTAAACTTTCCTCGGTTTCGCAGAGTTCACACACACCATCGTAAAACCTATCTCCGCCTTTTCTCTTTTAAATTTTTCTTAGTTTCGAAGAGTTCAAATCGTCGAAAATGACAACGGCTTCTTAGAGGAAAGAAAGAATTGCCCTTTCTTCGCTCAAAGAGCTTATCACCGCTGTTCAGTAACCCGAAGACTTTCTGAACATTATCTTTTGGAAAACTTAGACATCAAAAGTGCAGCTACTAATATTTTGTTAGTTATGACCAAGAAGATTGCATCAGCAATTGTTTTCCTGTAGGCCCCTCTGCTTTCGAAACGTTGAAAACTTGGGTGCACTAATCTTTGTTTAGGCAGACTTGTCGAGCAAGTTAAGTAAATGTCTTAGACTAATCTTCTTTCGCAAGCAAACATGGTCAAATTTCATAGAATATATTCGTTGGACTGTTGAATACAGAAAATCAGGCAAAACATGACGAAAGATGGATGAAAAATTCTATATAAAAGGCTAATCTCATAGACTTGAACCCAGAAAACTAGGCCATTGCTTGCGGTGGGAGAGATGGAAGGCGAAAACGGAGTAAAGCTACACGCGATGTGGGCTAGTACTTACTCTAAGAGAGTGGAACTCGCTCTCCGGCTTAAAGGCGTACCATACGAGTACATAGAAGAAGATTTGAGCAACAAGAGCCAGCAGCTCCTCGAGTACAATCCAGTTCACAAGAAGGTTCCGGTACTTGTCCACAATGGAAAACCAATTGCTGAGTCGTACGTCATCCTAGAGTACATTGACGAAACTTGGAACAGTGCTCCTAAAATCCTGCCTGAAGATCTTTATGAACGAGCCAAAGTTCGATTCTGGGCCTCTTATATCCAGCTACAGGTGAGCCAATGTCTTTGTTTTTATGTTTCTGTCTTTTCGATCAACAATCATCATCATGCTTGATTTCTTTGATGCAGTTGTTCGAGGGCATGAGCCGGGTGGTGACAAGTCAAGGTGAAGCACAAGAGAAAGCGCTTGAGGAAGTGTTTGCGAGGCTGGGAGTGTTTGAAGAAGGAATGAAGGAGTACCTTCACGGAGGAGATTCGTTCACCAACGGCGAGAATCTGGGACTACTGGACATACTGATGGTTGCAACATTTGGTCCTTACAAAGCTCATGAACAAGTCTTTGGTTTCAAAATGTTGGACCCAGATAGGAATCCATTGCTGTTCTCATGGGTAGCTGCAATGAATGAGCATCCACTGGTGAAAGAATTAGACCCTCCTCATGACAAGCTTGTTCAGCTCCTTCAGTTTATCAAGCAGACGAGTCATGCTCGATCGCATTAGTTAACCACGTACCGGTGGAATACATTTGTTATGTAATAAACGCATCCCCCGTCATGTAACATGGCTAGTTATTGTACTTCCTTTCTGGGTTAAGACTTTGCTTGCAATATCGCCTTACGGCATATTTTCGATCTGTATCCATCCGAAATTAATAAGTTGTGTGTAATACTGAATCGTAGAAACAGAAGAAAGCAAATTTGGTTCCAATAATTTTTATCACCTCATAATAATAGTCAAAATTTCTCACTTGCATATCACGAAAAGAGTTCTCTTTCTATTGGCTTTTTGACGCCTGCTTTTCTTTTGGCTTCTGAATCTTCAAAACCTTCTTCACGATCTTCTGCTCCTCCACCAAAAAGGCTCGGATGATCCTGCAATGCCATTACAAGAAATATAGTCGGTTAATCAAAATATCACTAAACAAGAAGAGCGCCAATAAACCACACAACTCGATAAGTAAAACTTGTAGAAATACAAACATCTCTTTGACAGCTCCGCTTGTGTAAGTTTATCTTACATTGCCCGGTCCCAAGCCTAGATAAAGGAGGAGGGGAAGGGCGTCAGGTAGTCGACAGCCGACACTCCTAGGCTACGTTGAATCCTTATGAAAATGAATCCAGAACGAAATTGCCGACCCCACTTAAGGCTTTGTTGTTGTTGTTGTTGTTTGTTTGACAGCTCCACCGGACAGCACACCTCCATAGGCACGATTCAGTGTCCTCCTGTTCCTTAATAGTCTAGACCTCTTATATTCAGCGGGTCTCAGGTGAGAAATCTGCATATGGCGGTGAGTGAGAACTTAAAAAAGGGTAGGCTGTGCCACAACACAGTTTCTCAAGACGGGAAGCAGAAAGCAAACTATAAGTGGCGGGAAAAAGGACATACAAGGTACTTCATATCATCAATATATATATGTATGTATGTATATATCAACATGGCATCCCTAACTTTCCGTAAACACTAATTGTGACAAATTAAGCTCGTTATGCAATAATCTTAACTCCTAAGCATATACATACGACCGCAACCATTTAAAAGAAGAAAGTGCACAAAATTGATTTGCAGTATTAGCAACATATGCGATAAACCAAAATGCTCAATGTGAATCCTTGTTTTCCTAATGACAACACCAAAGTCAATATCATATCAGGTATACATTTCTTGTGATTAAAAATGGAAATCGGTGATCAAAAGACTGAAAACAAAAGTTAGAACTTAGAACCAAAACAAGTCGTAGCCCCAAACAATCAACTCACCCCTTGGATTCTCTTTCCAGTAACAGGACATTTGGGTCCACTTGCTTTCTTCTTAGAGGTCTGATACACGAGCTTTCCGCCTATATATCAAAGCACAGGTATAAGTGAAACCCCGTCCACACAAAACCAACAGAATGGAAAACTTTACAATACGTTTAAAATGCAACTGCAGGAATGAATCGATTACGATCCACGTAAACTATGATCTATGACATACAAATGAAGTAAGTTAACTAAAGTTCAGCATTGTTTCAAACAATGCCATAACTCCAACTCAGAAACATGCAATCAAATGCATAGAATACGAAGAGGCGGAGACAAGAAACGGGCATTTAGCTAGTCGAAGCCAGTACAACCAATTATATGGTAACCATCTCACTCTTAGATATGAAGACTTCAAAACTGCAGACAATGCAGATTCTTATTTTCATCAATTTTCATGTCCCCATTTCAATTTTGCTTCATATTTCAGATCAAGGAATTCCTACGAGACGGAGGCTCAGGGCAAAAGAGGTAGAGGAAGAACTAGGAAGACTTGAAAAGAGACTTTACGAAAAGATATGGAGAACTTGAAGCTAACAGAATACATGGCGCAAAACTGCGCGCAATAGCGTTCTAGGATTCATACATCCAACCCTATTTAGTAGGATAAAGCTTGGTTGTTGTTGTATTGCAAGTCAAGGAATTCTAAAAAGAACACAAATTTTCTTATGAAATTGGATCAATCAAAATCTCAAAAAATTCAGATTTAACAGCTGCATCATATCATTTCTTTGCAGAATAACATATAGAAAACCCCAGAAATTAAATTTAATTACCCAAAGTACCTGAAAAACACTCATAGTTTGCACTTTGATCACAAAAGCATCAGCTTTAATCCCATATAAATATATAATTAACTATGTATTAAGGATAGTAAAAATACCGGGGGTTTTGACGATCCGATGCTGGTTCGACTTGGTTGCATAGCTGTGGCGCGTATTTGCTCAAAAGGTCTTCGAGGAAATGCGTGAACCAAATGTGGTTGCGTGGAATGCGATTCTTACCTCGTGTTTTAGGTTTGGGGATGCAAAGGGCGAAGTTTGGCAAGATGGCTTTGAGGAATTTGACCTCTTGGAACATTTTGCTTGCAGGGTATGTGAAAACGGATGAGCTTGAGCTGGCTAAGAAGGCATTTTTGAGGATGCCAATGAAAGATGATGTGTCTTGGAGTACTATGATTGTGGGGTTTGCTTAGAATGGTTGCTTTGATGAGGCTTTTGGGTTTTTCAGGGAACTACAGAGGGAGGGAGTTAGACCGAATGAGGCGAGCTTGACTGGAGTACTCTCTGCATGTGTGCAAGCTGGTGCATTTGAGTTTGGTAAAATTTTACATGGTCTAGTAGAGAAGGCTGGTTTACATTGGATGATTTCAGTCAATAATGCGCTCCTGGTTACCTACTCTAAATCTGGAAATGCGGACATGGCTAGATTGGTCTTCGAAAGAATGCCAGACAAGAAGAGTATTATTTCGTGGACTTCAATGATAGCAGCGCTTGCAATGCATGGTTATGGAAAAGAAGCAATACAAATTTTCCATTAGATGGAATGTCTGGAATTAAGCCTGATGGGATCACCTTTATTTCAGTTTTGTATGCTTGTAGTCATGCTGGTCTGGTTGACGAAGGATGTGAGTATTTCTCTAAGATGAGAGATTTATATGGTATAGAACCAGCTATTGAACATTACAGTTGTATAGTAGATCTAAATGATCGAGCTGGTAAACTGCAGAAGGCCTATGATTTTGTACGTGAATTGCCAATATCTCCTAATGCTGTCATTTGGCGTACTCTTCTTGGGGCTTGCAGCATTCATGGTAATGTTGAGTTGGCAGAACAAGTGAAGGAAGTTCTTTCCATACTTGATCCCGACAATTCTGGTGACCACGTTCTCTTGTCAAATGTATACGCTGTTGCGGGGAAGTGGAAGGATGTTGCTGCTCTAAGAAGATCAATGGCTGACCAGAGGATTAAGAAAGCTCCAGGATGGAGTGCAATTGAAGTTGACCGGGTCATGTATAGTTTTATGGCCGGTAAAAAATCAAATAAAATTACAGAAGATGCTTATGAGAAGCTGAGGGAGCTAATGTTAAATCTTAGGGTTGAAGGAGGCTATGTTCCGGAGGTTAGGAGTGTTTTGCATGACATAGAAGAGGAGGATAAAGGAGATTCAGTTTTCAGGCACACTGAGAAACTCGCTGTAGCTTTTGGGTTGGCAAGACAGCGTGAAGGAAGGATTATAAGGATCGTGAAGAATTTGCGGGTCTGTAAGGACTGTCATACGGTGATGGAGCTGCTTTCTAAGGTTTATAGAGTGGCGATTGTGGTTAGAGATAGAAGCCGTTTTCACTCCTTCCAGGATGGCTCTCGTTCATGCAAAGATTACTGGTGAGTGGCGACTGATCAAGTGCTTGAAGAAGTTTAGCTCCTGTAATTTTAAGAGAGATCAACGTCGTGGAAGAAGTTAATATACTGACCCTGATGCGCGAAGACAAAAAAGAATGCCAAGAATTTGGCATGGAGTTGTATCATTGGTTCAAATTTCGACAATTGGTTCAATGGAAGCAAGGGAAATCATGAATGCTGGAAAAAACTTATAAATCAAGAGGGATTATAATGCAGATGGGGTAATTGATGGTAGGGAGCACTTGTTAAATCGTGAAAAATTCGTGGCTTTTACAATTTTCATGGGGTTTTCTTTTGGCTTGAATCTGCTGTGGTTTTGAATCTTTTGATACAATATTGAAAAAGAATATCCAAAGGAATTAGGTGAGAAAATTTAACGTTTGGCGGGAGGGAGGCCAACGGCACCATATGAAAAAGTGAACAAACTTGTATCTCATTTGGTGCCGACTGATATTTCCAAAACTTTTGCCGACACTAGCGATATGTTCAAATCTCTCATTTGGTGTGCTGATTGCTGAACTGAGATTCTTTAACATTTCTCTACAGAAGAGAAACCTGTGGTCAGCATCTCTCTCAATTTCTGCAACAAACCCATGGCGCTCTACGCAGCATTCTACACATCTTCACAGCCATCCCATGCTCTTTTGTTCCGAACCCGGAAACCAAATTTCTCTCAGAGTGCTTGCTTCCAGAAAACCCTAACAGTTAGGGCTTCAACCACTCCCATCAAACTACTCCAAGCTCCCTGTGGGTGAGAAATCTTCACTCCCATCAAAGTTAAATTTATCATAAATTTGAAATTGTACTTTTTCTTTGTTATAACTTTGTCAATTTGCACATGGGTTTGAAACCAATACAAAGCTTTACTTTTGAACTAACAGTCTCTTGATATCAACCAGAAAATGACTTTGTGGTATTTGGAGGAGGGCATGCAGCTACTTCAACTATTCGTGCTTTAAAACGTGGTGCTGTGAAACCTAAAGCCATTGCCGCTGTTGCACTCACCTGGGCTGGTCCCCTTCCTGTTGTCTTTGGTCGAGATTCTAGCATGAAAACTAGGTATTCTATCTGAAAACCTCCTATCTAGGTGGAATGGTTCTTGTTCTTGAGACTTTAGGGGTAATAGATAACGTCGCAAATTGAGGATAACTATTCCGGAGGAAAAGTGTTTGATAATCCTTCCTTGCTTCTATGGAAAGTGCTACTTTTCCTTGAAACCATATATTGAACCGCCACCTTTGTTATGAGCTATGAACCTCATTGATCTCTCCTTTCGTGAACAAATTTACAGGCACGGAGTCCTTCGAGGCACCTTACAAGCCCCTGCTGTGGGCTGGATGATGTATAACATGCTCGTCAGCAATGAGAAGTCAATTGAATCACAATACTGATCACGTCTATTGAAATCCTGACAATGTGACTCCTGGAATTGTCGAAAGTAGATATGCGCTGACAAAGCCGAAGGGAGCTCTACACGCCCGCTGCTTTCTTGACTGGCCTCCTTGACCCTGTACAAACTCGAGAGGAATTTCTCGAACTCTTTGCGGACATGGGCAGAAGGAAGATACTAGTTATTGTCCTCTCAACCGAAGGATCACCAAAGAGGTCGAAAGCAGAAATAGAAGCTCACCGGGAAGCTGACACCATATGTCGTTGTTTAGTATTTTCGGAGCAGAGGAATGCAGAATGACATTTTCAGAGTGGCTGCGACGGTTGGATAATTGGCGAACCAAAATCCAACAAGCATCAGTAGCGTAAATGCTAGCCCACAGTAAAGTCTAGCTATGGCCCAAATTGGCATAGCAAATCAGCTGCTCGGTTCGGGATGACCCGGAAAAGTTCTTTTAGCAAGCAACTTGAATCTTAAGATCTCGAGAAATTTTTTATGTGCGGCTGTCGAAACACACTCACAAGGGGTGAGACTGTTTGCATTTGCGTCTCACTTCTTGTAAGTGCGTTGTTATATACGGTAGGTGCACATAAAGATTACCTTCTAAGATGTCGGTTATTCCTAGAACGTGTACCCCAACATGCATCAATCAATCAATATTCGTGTTAACTATGTGGATGACAAAGAGCATATCTAACGCATGGCTTTTAGTTCAGACTAGAAGAAAATCCAACTCTAAGTTGCAAGGAAAAGCTTTCTAATGCACCCAATCAGCCTAGGTTAGTTGGAGCTCAAGGCTCCTTGTGAGGCCAAATTAGCCCCAGGTCTTACCGATGACTTCTTAAAAGAACAGTTTAAGACAATACCGCTGGCCAATTAAAATGAGGCACCTAATACTTTTTTAACCTCTAGCCTCTCTTGCCATTGGAACAACAAAAAAATTAAAAGGCTAGATTTCACGAATAATGTCAATTTGGAGGGCTAGATTTTATCTTAAGCCCGCCTTGCCTTTACCATTAGAAATGCTCTAATGTCCATCAATTGCAACTAACCGATCGATCCTAATGGAAATAGCTTACCTAGTGCACTCATTTTTCCCATGTAGCATAGAAATTGAACACTCATAATTAAGTCACATTCTTTTTCTGATTGGGATTTGTTCATTCATAATGAGGCCGATCATGTAGCAAAATCTGGTTTAAAACTCCCTATAAACTAG
>JAOTRO020000017.1:5780812-5793433 GCA_028566515.2 Pyracantha coccinea | reverse complement strand
GTCAATTTAAGTCGCCTTACTTGTATATGATACACATTGGAGGGTTTACCAATAAAGAAATTGTGTATGAAGTTAACTTTGGAGGGTGAATTAGACGTTAGATTCACAATCTATGATAAATGTTAAGGGGTTATAGCTGAGAAAATGACGATATGACACTCTAAAATGTGTCAAGTGACTTAAGTTGACGAAAAATTAGATAAAAGGGCTTTGAATATAATAGTAGGGATGAAATTAACAATTTTTAATGAATTTAGGGACTTATTTAACCGAAAAAATAATTAAGGGACCTAATTTTCAGTGAGATAATAGTTCAGAGACTAAATCGTCACTTCACCTTTTATTATTTTAATTTACACTAACTAGACTGATCGTTGTACTTTAGTCAAAATTGTTTTGGAAAATGTTTAAAGGGGATTCTTTTTATTTCGTGGTTTCATCCTGATGAATTTGTTTGTTATGAACTAACATGTTTTCTATTGCTTCTCTCTTTATAGATTGAATGAATACTTCTATAAGTTCAATAAATAATTGAAGGTATACGAGAAGGATTTGTCTTTTAAGAGGATTAAAAGAGAATTCGACATGAAGAAAACTTCTCCTTTCTAATTCTCCTATTTTGAAGAGAATTGGAATAGATAACTTTTCTTAAGTAATTCATCTTCTATGTCCAAGTTGGTCACAAAATTTTCATTTCTTCTATCAGCATACCTTAAAAATAAATTACTTATACATTCCAATCCAATTCTCTGTACCAAACAAATGCCTATATGTTAATCATTCGGGGGTATTTGTATTGAGAGGGAATCATCAAATTTTTTTTTTTGAACAAAAAGGGAATCGTCATTTGAACTTTATATTTATGAGGGATTGTGTTTTATTTTAATTTTTGAGTGTTACAACTGCTTAACTAGATTTCCTTTGGAGGTCTGATTTGTTGCATTTGGTCACTTAGAATTTCAGTGCATTTTATGTGTGTGTTCTCTCCTTATTTTCTTCATATATAGTTTCACAGAGGCATTTCAACCTCATTCTGGTCACTATCGTGTGATTCACCAACGCCAGGAAGACGTGCCGTGTAAAGTACATACCTGTAATTCATCCCCAACCACTAGACCATCCCATGGTGGTTCAGGAAGATGAAAGCAATTAAAATACGCTTACTAGGACTTGGATTTCTCGTTACTTGTAAAATTATCGAAAGAGAAAATTTTATTTGAACTCATATAGTTTCACTGTATACTCAACTTACTATCTACACTCATATTATTTTTAATCAAACTATCAAAATTGATTGAACCAAAATTTACTACCTAATCTACCCTCACAAACCTAATTCAATTTGTAAATTTCTCTTTATATCCATTTAAACCCAATTCATGGCAGTTGGCAATCCACCAGAGAGAGAGAGAGAGAGAGAGAGAGAGAGAGAGAAGGATGAGCAGTTGGGTGGGCGATAAGAAAGGGGTGGCGATGGAGGCAGAAACTGCCATACAATCGATACGGTTGGGGTACGATTTGAAGGTGGACTTAAAGCTTAATTGCTTAAGTGTTGCAAGAGACAACAACAGCAACATTAGTCAGGGATTGACACTCGCCTTCAAACCTAGAACCAAATGGAATCATGCTTTCGCACTAATCTACGAGGCTAGGAAGAAGGTCAGCAACAAGTTTAGAAGCAAAGAGTATTGGGTTTTTTGATTTTTTATTGTGAATTTTATCTTGTACTTAATGGTAATTATACAACAAGGTAAAAAAGACAAGTAAAATATCCTTATAAAATTATACGAGTTCAAATAAAATATCCTTATAAAATTGAATTTAATGGACATGGCTTACCGATCAAATATAGAAGTACTAAATAAGGGTGGGCACGAGGGAAGTCGGGTCCAAATTTGGAGGAATCGGACTGGAGCCATTTAGAAATGAAACGGGCCGGTGCTAGATTTGACACACTCCAACTCGGGACGTCCACTTAGACCCCAAATCAAGCCGTGCTGGCCAACACCAGGAAGGTGACAAAGCCATAAAGTGTAGTTGTCACATCCCGGCCCGGACCCTACCGCATCCCGGGCCTGCTCCACCACCGTAGCACGATATTGTCCACTTTGGGCCCCGACTACGCCCTCACAGTTTTGTTTCTAGGAACTCACATGAGAACTTCCCAGTGGGTCACCCATCATGGGAGTGCTCTCGTGCACTACTCGTTTAACTTCGAAGTTCCGATGGAACCCGAAGCCAGTGAGCTCCTAAAAGGCCTCGTGCTAGGTAGGAATGAGAATATACATTTAAGGATCACTTCCCTGGGCGATGTGGGATGTTATACACCAAAGTTTAAGATGATGAGCAAAAATACTTCCTATTTTATAATGTTAGCATAAAAATTAACGATGAATTATAAAATGATAAAGAAACAATGAAGAATCTTGAGAGAATCACTTTAGCGTTTCTCTAATAGGTTTTAATCATTGGGATGGAGTACTCTACGTTGATATCCCTCAAATACGAGATCATTGAAGTTCCCTCTATATATAGTTAAATATATTGCAATGTATTATGTGACACATGTTCATAGCATTGAAGATAATGAAGATTATGGTATGATGGTCCCAAACCTTAACAACAACGAGAACACGTATCCATCTTGGCTATCTCAAAAAAAAAGAAAAAAGAAAACAAACAAACCAATCAGTTTGAATATGCACCCCACAACCGTCGGATTAATACTTGATCTGTGAATCCTGTTATAGATAATTGGTAAGATAACCACCATGAAAGTTTTCATAAGAATAGGCATGCAGTACCCGATCGGCACAGATAGATCATGGGATCGTAGGGTTTTTATCGATTGAACATGCAAAGAGTCGAGATGAAGTTGAAAGGCTCATGATGATAGACATATGGATTTTTCGAATATTGAGATTAATTATTAGTTGCAAACCCAGCCCACATAAAAATCATGCACGAATCACGAGGATTGGCGTTTTAATTGATCCAAAGCCTTCAAGCCCCTTCCCCATGAGAGAAAAAGATAAGTAATCAATAACAGTACAATAGTAATAAATACTAATTAATTGGAGGATAATAATTATACATGCAATAAAATTTCATAATTGAAGTTGTTCAATATTTTAATTTTCATTTAAAGATCACTCATATAAAAATAAAAAATTATTTAGTCATTTAAATATATTGTGGATGTACCAATTAACGTATTTGTGATAAACCGTTTATTTGTTTGATATGTTTGGATGATTAAACTATCCCAAATTCAAATGATTTTTTTGTAGGGATGATTTTCAAATAAAGATTAATAAATTAAACGGTTCTGTTAATTTTATTCGGTTAAGATACGTTATATATTCATAAATAGGGGGATGCAAGTATTATCCTCTTATATCACTCTACGTGTTATGATACGAAAGAGTGACAATGCTAATACGTGATATGTTAATAAAGTAAATACACATATCATAGTACGAGTAAAACAATAAAATTATGTAAATGTGTTCCAAGTATACGGAACAATCTCTCTACAATACAATACAATACACACAGCATAGAGAGGGGGTAAAAATTAGGGTCGGTGCCACCACTATACCCCCATTGAATGCCCCACGGTTTTGTGAGAGGCTCTTCGCGTGGAGAGCGAGAGAGAGAAAAAAATAAGGATAATGAGTGAGGCAGTCTATGGCTGACTTTTTTGCAAGGGAAAGCAATGAGTAAATGATGTTTTCCGTTTTGACTCCTTCTTTACTTGCTTTGGTCAGCACTCACCAGGGCCTTCTGTCTTCTCTTCTCTCTTCTCTCTCTCTCTCTCTCTCTCTCTCTCTATATATATATATCTAGCTATCTATCTACAAAACAAGCCCAACTGACCTGCCTTGGACACTTGTTTTTGCAATCCTTCATCAGTTCAGAGAAGAAAAAAGAGAAAAAAAGAGGCAACGTAACCTTCTCTCGTCATTTTATCTCGGAGATTTGTCAAAAGAAGAATAACCCTTTTTTTTTTTTTTGCAACTGCCTCCAATCTTCTTGTGAGATCAATTTCTTCATCCGTTAGAGCTACCTAGTGGGAATTAGATTAATTGGAAATTATGGGAAGGCCACCTTGCTGTGACAAAGTTGGTGTGAAGAAGGGGCCATGGACTCCAGAGGAAGACATCATCTTGGTCTCTTACATTCAAGAACATGGTCCTGGGAATTGGAGATCAGTTCCTACGAACACTGGTAATTAAAATTTTCTATATTATTATGACCTTAATTTTTTTTAATTAAATTTGAGCTAAGCTACTTTGAATTCTCAATTTGTAATTTCATATCTATTCTTGGTAAACGATTTATACTCGCTTCTGTTTATTTCTTTCAATTGATTATTCTTTGCTTTGTTCGATCTAAAAACCAAAAATAAACAGAGTGTGCATGCGGAGAAAGGTCTGAAGCAATCATTTCCCATTTTATTTCTTTCTTCATTTAGATTGTAGAACAGTACTATCCTGCATCTTGTGTATGTATATGTGTTACTTTTTTTTACCTCTCTCGTTTTGGTAATAACTAGTTTCAGAATGGGGTTGGTTTAATAATTAAAGTCATGTAATTATGACCTAGTACTGGTTTTTCCTTCTCGGAACAAGTACTATTACTGCAGATGCGTGTTCTGATCATATTGATTATTGACAGTAATTTTATTTTGGTCGGAATATTGGCGGTAATTTTCAATTAATTACTTTTTTTTTTTCATTTTTTTTTCAGGTTTGCTGAGATGCAGTAAGAGCTGCAGACTTAGATGGACTAATTATCTCCGCCCGGGTATCAAACGCGGTAACTTCACTGATCATGAGGAGAAGATGATAATCCACCTCCAAGCTCTTCTGGGCAATAGGTAATACTTCCCCTCATCTCTACGTCTTTATTTTTGTATTTTGTATTTTGTTTTTTCAGTGAAAAACTTGAAATAAAACATTACATAGAGGATCCTCTTCGGATTCTATTACTTGACAAGTGAAATCTTAATCTAGAAATTATTACATCTGGAAAATTACTAAACCAAATAGCTTTCACCTCATATCTACTTATTCCCATGTTTTTTTCTTCCAAATTTGAATTTATATTTTTATATGTTTGAGGCATGAATTTTATGAATTTGACTTGATTAAATTATTTTTAATTTATTATATCTTTTGTTTTTTGATATGGGGGTTAGATACTCTCAAATCCCAATAGAGAAGTTCTTTATATTGTTGTTTGATGACATATTATATATTATGGGATTGGATAAGAATATATGGAAGTGAATTATTTGATTTTCGTTTTTTAAATCAGAGTAAATTAAAAGGAGAATAATTGCTTTTATTGTTCTGTAATTCCTTGAATTTGATGATGAAATTTTTTAATGGGTGCAGATGGGCAGCCATAGCTTCATATCTTCCTCAGAGAACAGACAACGACATAAAAAATTACTGGAACACCCACTTGAAAAAGAGGCTGAAAAAGCTTCAGACAGGGCTTGATGGTCATGACCATCACAACCACCAGGATGGTTTTTCAGGTAATTCACATGATCAGCCAATCTCCAAGGGTCAATGGGAGAGAAGGCTTCAGACTGATATCCACATGGCCAAGCAAGCTCTTTGTGAGGCTCTCTCCATTGACAAACCAAATGTTATTAGTACTACTACTGCTTCTCATGACCTTCACTTGCAAGACTCGAAGCCTTCCATTAATATAGGTAATTACAATCTTAATGATGACCCTAGCACTAGCACAAGGCCACACCATACCTCCACGTACGCATCCAATGCCGAAAACATTGCGAAATTGCTCGAAAACTGGATGAAAAATTCGCCAAAGGTTTCCGCTCATCAAACAAACTCGGATCAGACCAATTCCTTCAACAACAACAACAACAACAACAACGACGACAACAAAGGTGGCGCTAATGCAACTACCGGAGGTCGTTCAATGAGCACTTCTAGTGAAGGGGCGCACAGCGCAACCACCACGCTGGATCAGGCTTTCGATTCGTTGTTCAGCATCAACTCATCCCCATCGGATTTATCTCAGTCCATGTCAGTGGATGAGAACAATGCAAATTTCATAGCAGATCAGGCAAGCCGTCTGTTTCAGGATGAGAGCAAGCCCAATTTGGAGGGACAAGTCCCTCTCTCATTGCTGGAGAAGTGGCTCCTTGACGATGGTGCACCTCATGCCCACGAAGACCTAATTACCATATCATTAGAGAATGGTGCAGGCTTGTTTTGAATGAAAGAAGAAATAAATAAATAAATAAATAAAATAACAAGATCAAGTACTATAAATAGGGTTTCTTTTGTTTAAAACAAAAGATGATCGAGTACTTAATTAGGGTTTCTTTTGTTTAAAACAAAAGATCGAGTACTTAATTAGGGTTTCTTTTGTTTAATTTCTTTGGAATTAGGCTTTTGAGCTTGTAGTCAGCTAGCCATCCTTGTAGACTCTTTTTGTTTTGTCAACTAGCCTAAGCAGAAAGATAACACCACCTTAATAAAAAAAAAAGATAAAGTGTAAATTAATTAAAAGTATATCCATGCTTACATATCTGCTTTTGCTCTGGAGAATAATGAATCAAGCTGTTTAATTAGGTAAAAGTTTGTGTATATCTATTTAGTTCTCTCTCGTTTTTACATATCTATTGTGCAGAAAGTATGGGAATCATAATTTTGGTTTCCACTCGATCTATACATATAGGCAAAAAGCTTAATTCCACAGACCATGAAATTAGGGGAATTCATGAATGATAATGAACGGTTTAGTACTAGGGTTTCACTATTATATTAGTGTCGGCAGGAGAAATAAATTTTGCTGTGAATGGTAGGTTCAATATTAATAATTGCATTAATTTTGTTTAAACTTGTTTTTCTAGTTCTAAAAAATAGAAAGTACAGTCTGTGTAGCTGTACAGTAATTAACATTTATACCATATCTATTTTCACTAGATCGTGTGCCTGTATTCTCTTGGATTAAATATTCTGTAAACCATCAGATAATTAACCTTGTACTATTACATAAGTGTTGAGTAACGTACTTATTTCTTATTGGTGACACATCATTTAGTTTACAAATTTAATCTACTTAGCATTACTCATATTATATTGCAAAGAACATAATCTGTATTCATATCCTTTCTAGAAAGAGAAATCGCTTCATACCTCGGATTTTAAAGATTACATTTCCCTCAAAGAAGTGCTAACCAGTAATCACAATTAAGCTAGTAATTAGCCTCCTACAAGTCAGAATTCCAGTGCATGAATGATTTTCTTAAGAACGGTATAACTTTTGAACTAGTTTCTTCTCAATTACAAGCCATTTTGAGGCAAACCCTAATTAGATGGTTTTCTTCCCAAACCTAATGTATTGCCAATCGGCTGTATCGGTGTCGACGGTCTTGTCTTTCATTGTCAAAATTCTCATTCTCATAATTAAGAGTGGGTTCTGATGAGTGAGACGACATAGGAAAATCTAAAGCCAAGAATTGCCTTGGAAATATGCAAAATGAAGGCCTTAAATGCAAAACATGTGAACGGTTTGACTATTTAAATTTAATTATTATTTTTATACAATAATATTCGATTCAAAATGAGAGGGTATAATTTATTCTAGTTAAGAGGAGAGGGACTGGACTAGACCACTAGTTAATTAGGCATCGAATTCAATATAAATATCGCATATTATCGTCATTAATATAAGTTGAACATGAGATCTCTCATTCATAAATAAAGAGAAATAATACATATTGGTTCTCTTATTATTTTAGTTGGACTTGCTTGACCACTAGTCCCAACTTTGACGTAAACTAAACTGTAAAGTAAAAGCATTGGATTTGGAGGATCGATGCCGCAAATGCATAAGTCTCTCATGAACAGTGCTTTATCCTCCTGCCCTTTTGAATTGGCATCGCATTTACGGCCGAAATTTATTGAATCACTGCACAGCTAGCACAGAGATTCACAGACTAGCTGCTGCATGTCTCTGCGATCCTCAGTAATGTCTTCAACTTCAGAGCTACAAATTGAATTAGTGACTTACTGCTAGGCCTAATTTTTGACAGAAATCCAACCTCCAATTCAAAGGAAGGAGGAAGCTTCGTTTGAGACAGAGACATTAAAGTAGTGCATATGCGTGGACCGTGGGAGAGTAATGGATTTTTAAGCCAAAGTCATGAAAGCACATGTTTCTCGCCAGAGTGACAACCAAGCTTAGCCTCATTTTAATACTCTTGAGTACATTGATTACTCACTTAAGTAGACACTTATTAGTTATTATAACTAGGCCCATCACAAGTGGAGTGCCATAGACTCAAATATCGGTTGTTTATGAGTGATTGCAACAAGCCGTTAATGCAAATTAGAGTTTACAAACATCATGAGTTTACAATTATTCATGCGCACTTGTGCAAGTGAACCTTGCATTTCTTCCAATGATTATTATCTTGCTAAAGATTTCTCTATCCCATAATAATATAAAAAAAAAGAAGTGGGGCACAGAAATTAAACAATTCTTTGATTTTTTTGTATCAAATAGACCGATTAGTTGGACACAACCATGTGCATCTTTAGACAAAGGAGTTTTGCTATCCCAACTTAAAACCTGATTAAGTAAATCATGTGGTACGTACAAGTTTTCCACAAGTAGATCGATCTCAACAAGACACAGCTAAGGTGGCTTGGTCCCGTGGGAAATGGGGACCATTGACTTAACTCACAGTATTCATGTAAGTAGGGTTTCTGCTGAGCTTTCAAATTGTTATGTTTCATCACCATAAAAAAGGCCAGCAAACTTATAAATCATATTCAACTCATGATATGCAGCTAGACAGGAAGTGGCCACAATTAATTCCATCACTAAAAGAAGAAAAATCACACTTACATATTATTTGCTATTCTTTGACTCATTTTATATTTTTGAACTGATCCATATCATGTTAGGGGGATTAATTTACAGTACTTGTGCAGTGTATGCTTATAAAAAAACATGTTTTCATTGTTCTTTGAACTACTTCTTGCCTGCCAGTTAGGTATGTGGGATTAGGAGAAAAACTAAGAGTTGTAAATTAACTTTTGCTCCATGTTTAGTGACTAGGATTACACTAGATTGGATAACTCGCAAAGTTTAATGTATGTTGAAGTAAGAAACAGAAGGCTAACTTTTAGGTTTTGTCCAAATTGAAAGTAGGCAGTGCAATCATACAATTTTGTGGGGTTAGCGGTGGATTGTCCTAGTGATTACATCCATCTAATTCCTTCTTCTTGAACACTTGAACACATAATCATTGTCTCTAGAAAGTGGTGAATTGCTCTCATTGTTAGGACATTCACCTCTAATCTACTTGGTCCTGAGTTTAAACCGCCGCCTTCCCATAGAGTGAAGTAGTGCTGAGATATCGTGGTACATAGTACATACAAGGCATCTTTGGATAGGTACTTGTGGGGATACCGTGGTACATAGTACATACAAAGCACCTTTGGATGGGTATTTGTGGGTATGACTCACACCCAAAAAGGTAATTCGGCCCGACAAATGCCAGGGATTCGGTTAAAGCCCAAACCATGGTGGATATCTTGCCATCTTGGTCCACACTTAACCCTAACTTGTCCATCCATGTCTCTTCCAAACCCTAAAATCAAAGGTTTCTTCTTTCTATTTTACACAAAAAAAAAAAAAAGACTTGGCCAATTACTTCCGGCAATTTTCGGGCACTAAACAACAGAGCACAAAGATAGCGAAGAAAACAGAGAGGAGTAGTGTAAATATCTCCGGGAAAGCCAAAGCACTGTTTGCACGTGAGCAGTAGGAAGGCGAGGAGCAAGGCGCAGCCACGGTACGGTACGTCGATGCATATAGATACAATTCTGTCATATTTTCTCTCTTTTGGGCTTCAGCCACACCCATATATCCTTGTAAACTGTAATAAGTAATAACTTATTCAATAAAAAAAAATCAAATGGGTATTTAGAACGTAGTAAATGTAGCTTTTTCAGTATAAATCTTATGCCTTGGTATTTTACTTGTTCCACATTTTCAGCCTCCCCCCATTTCGAATCCTAGCTCCCCCCTTGTATATAATGCTACCAATATGTGATAATGCATCGATATCATGTAGTAAACAAAACAGTTTCTTATGTTCGTGCGAATTTTTATGGAACTAGGGACGTAGATTAGACGCAGTTTGAATTTTTCCGTGAAAATCACTAAAACTCTACTTCTGTTAAATGGGCTGTTGCTTTGGACGATAAAAAAGTGCCCTGATATCGCTTTTGTATCGTTTTATAAATACCTTTAATCTCAACAATAAACCACAAAGTCACAAACAACAGTTTTAAGCTAGGTTACTAGTTATGTTCCAATTCCCTCGGTCACATTTTTGTTTTGTTGGACATTCACCAAAGCTTCAATGATTTTCATTTACCATTTACATTTATACTTGTGTGTATGTTAATGTTGATATATACTGTTGCTGAACATCGAATGTCATCTACTAAGTCCCTCTGACTTGTTCTAGTCAGACTTCTTATTTGCATGCATGGTTGCAATATTAGTCATGTTAACTACATCGGAAGAATAAAAAAATGAATACCATAAACGGTGAAGAGAGAGAGAGAGAGAGAGAGAGAGAGAGAGAGAGAATGAGTAGAAATGATCTTTCTTTAACTGTATAAATTACAATTACAACAACACTAGCTCATATAAACCTCACCACAGCACCCACTTTCAAGTTAACTAGCTAAGAGCTAATTAACGGATTTGGATCCCATCCGGATCCAAATTGTGGGGATCCTAGGGATCCAAATTGTGGGCATCTTAGCCATTTATTGTGCATCGTACGGTCAGAAATCATTTGACTTTTTTTATTAAAATTTAACACAAATAGTATTTGACGAAAACTGGCTGCACAATGTACGATGAATGGCTAAGAGGGGGGATCCCTAGGATCCCTACAAAGTGGATCCGGAGAGCATCCTCTTCCCTAATTAACAAACCATATTACTGACTAATGCTGAGGTGGACAGCTGACATGGCATATACTTGCATTTGGGTTCTAGTTTTTTTAGATGGGCATGTCTTAGTCTTACTCTTCAAGGAAAAAGGATGATCGAACTTCTTTTTGTCGATGGCGCTAACCAAATCGTTCTGTTTCTTGATCACTTCATCAGTATTTCGTTCATGGATTTAGGGACCTGGTCAGGCATACCGTACGTGTTGAGAGCTAAAGTAAACGCATTCGGGTGAACTCTACAAAAGTAATGTACACTTCAAATGTTGTAATCCAGGTTGGTTTTCCACCTAGAGAAGCATTTGAAAGAGCATCACAAGCATAAAACTCGATCTCTAATTAAATCATATCAAATCCCTAATTAAATCATATGGCAAGGTAATCTCATGCATGGTAATTCCATTCATGTGTGTCATACATGGGCATAAGCTTAATCCCATTCATGATTCGGTGTCTCATTTGTAATCCATGTTACCGTGAGTTTATATATGATATTATTTGTGTTTTAGCTTTTATTTTTGTATTAGAAATAGAGGAAAAATGGACGCGAAGGGTGGATGGAAACTTGGAAAGACAATAAGAGAGATATAGAAGAAAATGAATAAACAAAGATGCACAAAATTAAAAAAATAACAAACTATTGAAGAAATTTGGGTTTCAATAATTTGTTTTTCTCATTTCTTCCTCTCCCTTATCACTCTTCTTTCTTTCATATACTTTCCTCATATCTCAGGTACGATAATTAAAACTTAAAAATAAAAATAAAATAAAATAAAAAACCCTATATTGTTTTGAGTTTGATCACATATATGACTTCACAAATTAGCGCATAAAAAATAAAAAAAAATCTTCCCTTCATGATCAAGGTCTTGGATTTAGGCCAGTGTTGCAAACTAGACAAAAGAAATTTGAATATTTATGGAAACTTATAAATTTAGTGGAAAAAAATGTCATCTTGCATTCATAGTAATAGTTCAATTCTATCGCTACTCTTGTTTTCAAAAGTGAACCAAAATAACCAATTATTTTTCTATCTTGATTGATGAAGGAAACCTAAGAGAGGTGGAAATTGTTGCCTATGAACAGTTGCAAAATGTTGAAGATAGAATCAAAGCTTTGGGTGAGGAGGAATATTCCCACCTCCTGGGTTGTGGTGGCTGGCCCCTTGTAGCCACACGAAAGTCATGATACAACTTGCATGGAACTGTCAAGTACTAGAGAGAGCTTGACAGTTTCTACGTTACGAGAGCTGATTCACTCTCATAATCCCTCCATGGTTTTTTTGATGGAGACCAAGCAAAATAGCCATAGCATGAATCTACTAAGAAAAAGTATGGGTTTTCATCAGGGTATCAATGTAGATCCTATTGGTGTGGCTGGTGGTCTAAGCCTATAGTGGAAACCTGATATCAGTGTTGAAGTGCTTTCGACTTCAAAGAATCTTCTTGGCGTTTCTATGAATTGTTTTAGAAGGGTGCGTTACTAGATGTTTCTTCTTTTATGGTCCTCCTTATACTGAAGAAAAACCCTGTTTTTTGAATTCAGTGATGAATATGGGTGACAGTGTTGATTTGCCTTGGAGCTCCTTGGGG
>JAOTRO020000017.1:5768891-5780712 GCA_028566515.2 Pyracantha coccinea | reverse complement strand
CAGTCGGGGCCCAAAATGGACAATACCGTGCTACGGTTGAATCGAGCCCGGAATGTGGTGGAGGCTCGGGCCGGGGTGTGACAAAGACTACCTACTAAATAAGAAATTGGCTCTGTTGTTGTGACTCTTAAGTCTTCAAGGGGGTTGACATTACCGTTTGGATCTTTGATAATTTTAATATTGAAAAAAAAAAAAAATTACTCGATAAACGATATTTTTCTTACTACGCACGCAAATTTTCTTTTATGGTTCTAAAGATTTTCAATACTTTTCTTACAGCGCACACAAAAAATTTAAGAAACCCAAGTCTCATTTAAAAAAATATTTATGACCTTAATAAATAGTAAGATCACTTTCTACTGACTAAGCGCTTATCTGGATGTGCTTTTAAAATAACTGAAACAGTTTTTAGAGAAAATATTTTTAGGTTCCAAAATCACTTGAAGTGTTTTCTGCAAGAAACATCAGTTATGTGATTCTTCCATGAAGCACACTAAGTGATTTTCCAGAATTTACTTGTATTTTCATTAAAAGCGCTTTCAATCATTTCAAAAGAACATCCAAATGAACTTTAAATATACTTTTTATACTCTTTAGTTACAAAATTGGCCCAAAGAAAAAAGGCGAACAAGTCATATTCTTTGAGCCTCACTTGAAGCCATGCCTCACAAATTTTCCATACCTTATCTTATTGTCGTCGTAGACTTCAGTTTGCATTTGAAGTTAGAACGACTAAAATGACTCGCTTGTAGTTTCGGCAGTGTGCAACGACGGTGAAGCCCTCTCTTCTCCGACGTACTCTCACAGTTCTTCTCAGCTTCTTTGAATAATTTTCTGTGGTCTCCCAATTGTCTCCGTTAAATTTGGTAACAAATCCAACCTAAACTAGTTTATTAGGCAAGCAACTAAATGAAAATTGATAATAATTTATTGCAATTTCTGTCGGTCAACAATTTCACACGCCGTCTCAAGAAATTTGAGCCCTATTTCTCGCAATGTTTTCTGAGCAAAAGCAAGAGCCATTTCTTCGCAATTTTATTTGTCTGGACACTGTAACAAGTTCACATCTACAGTAATATTTTTGTTAAATAATATAATCTCATTTTGATCACTGCTCGCAACACAAAAAAACTCTTTTCATATAAATTGGTCGTTGATGGCATTGATGACGTGAGGACGAGCACACCATAGCAGAACTCAAGATTCAAAATTCCCACGAGAAAGGTTTCATAAAGTCATGAGCTTTCTGTTCTCCTCATGAACAAACAAAAAGATTAGTATAAAAATATTATTTTCATGATTTTTCAAATGCCATACTTCACCGGAAAGGTTTAGAAATAATAATAAAATATTCATGGATTTTGTTAAAAGGCCCCTTCCTATGTTTTAGAATAGCTTCCTCCTCCAAGCTTGGTCCCTTTTGCAAAAGTCTGAAAATATATATCTGCATGCCATGGAGTTTCAGAATCCCAGTTCATCAGGTGCAATCTTTTTTCTATTTCTAATCGACCCTTCTCATCAAATCATATTTCTGTAAAAACCCAGTTGAGAAATTTTATAAATTTTAATCCTTTAATGCTTTTCTGTTCTTTTTTTTTTTTGCTGCAATTTTAGCTGAACTGCTTAAGAATCCAAATAATGCAGTATGCTTAAGTATTTATTCACTGTGTGTGCAGATTTATCACTTTCTCAGTTGCTCTGGCTATGATTTTAAGAGAGAGAGAGAGATTATGGTATTTTTTTTTTCAGAAATTCACGGTTTTATGTGTAGTCAGTTCACAGAATATAGAGATTTATTTTCCATGAATTGAATCTTGATGGTTGTTGTTTTTAGAGATTTTAGCGATTTTTGTGGCAATTGAGCTGCTTTGTTAAGAATCTGACCCGAAAGGCATTGAGTTTTTAGGAGAGTAGCATTGATTGTATTCCTTATTTTTTTGCAGTTGCAGTTGTTATCTTGTTCAATTTGCAAAACTCAGTAGAGTTTGGTTGCCCGAAATTTCATAAATGTTGGAAAAGAGTAGGATTCCATCGAAGTTTATTTTCTACTTGATAACGATTTCGGTGTTCCTTTTAATCTCTTCTTCTGTCTTTCTACTTCAGTTTAGCAATACTTCTTTTGCACCCACAGTGTTTAAGCTTATTGTTCTTAATGGCACATACTTTGAGCCCCTTGTAAAAAGTAGGGACAAAAACCTTCCTTCCTTCTCTTCCGAGGTTCCCCGAGTTGATGCTAAAAGATCCACAAAAAGATGTGAATTGGGATGTCAAGTTTCCAATTCAAGCAAGAAGTTGGGATCTTTAGAAAAAAAGAAAATGGTTGCTTGTGACTCAACGCAGGCTCTCTTGAGGGTGTTTATGTATGAGTTGCCTCCTGAGTTTCACTTTGGGTTATTGGGTTGGAAGGGTAAGGAGAATCAAACATGGCCAAATGTCAAAAACCTGAGTCTCATTCCGGCTTACCCAGGTGGCCTGAATTTACAGCACAGTATCGAATACTGGCTCACCCTTGATCTTCTAACATCAAGTATCCCAACTGTGGTTAGACCGTGCACGGTAGTCAGGGTGCACAATTCAAGTCAAGCCGATGTTATTTTTGTCCCATTCTTTGCATCTCTAAGTTACAACAGGCATTCTAAGCTTCGTGGAAATGAGAAAGTGAGTGTGAACAAGAAGTTGCAGGGCAAGTTGGTGCAGTATTTGATGGGTCGGGATGAATGGAAAAGAAAGGGTGGGAAGGATCATTTACTAGTTGCTCACCATCCAAATAGCATGTTAGATGCAAGAAAGAAGTTGGGCCCTGCCATGTTTGTGCTTGCAGATTTTGGAAGATACCCGGCTGAAATAGCAAATCTTGAGAAGGACATAATTGCTCCTTACAGACATTTGGTAATGACCGTTCAGAGCAGCAAATCACCCTCATTCAACGAACGTCCTATACTATTATATTTCCGAGGAGCAATATACAGGAAAGATGTATGTTTTTCCTTCACTTACCTCTTGTCATGACATACGCAGCATTTTAATTACATTGTATTTGGTTTAAATTGGATGATAAGGGTGCTAAATACATGACGAAATTTGTTTCGATAAGCTCCTATTACTCTGAGTTTGATCTCAGAATGAATTATCTGGCAATTAGGAAATTCTTAATAAGGATGTCTCGTTAGCTTTATATTTTCAAAGCTCGGTGACGATTTGAAATAGAGGAGCAGATAGTTTACTTTCATTATGATGGCATTTTAATGCATAAACCCCAGCTTAGGGCAGTCTCCACAACAGATTGGTAACTTTATACAGTATGGCAAATTGGCAATACATCCTGATTCCATTGAAGCATACAAAGTGTTTGTATCATGAATGATGTGATCTATTTCATGACCCGACTTCATCTATTCTGATTTCCGATGCACTTTGTCATTACTTCTGGCTCTTTGTATATGTTACCCAAAAGCTGGTTGCTTTCATTCTTCCTTTACATCATTCACGACATTGTTTTAGCACTAATCAGTTTTATAATTGCTAATATCTTACGTACGGTATTGTTACTTTAAACTAAACCAGGGAGGAATAGTACGGAAGAAATTGTATTATCTTCTTAAAGATGAGAAAGATGTAAACTTCACTTTTGGTAGCGTTCAAGGACATGGTATTAACAAGGCAAGCCAAGGAATGTCCTCATCAAAGTTTTGCCTGAATCTTGCTGGTGATACCCCTTCCTCAAATCGCCTATTTGATGCCATTGCTAGCCATTGTGTTCCTGTAATAATTAGCGATGAGATTGAGCTACCATTTGAAGATGTCTTAGACTACTCACAGTTTTGCATATTTGTTCGCTCATCTTACGCTAGTAAGAAGGGTTACCTACTGAATCTTCTCCGAGGAATCAAGCAAGAAACATGGACCAAGATGTGGGAAAGGTTGAAGGAAGTCATACATCATTTTGGATATCAGTATCCATCCCAGCCAGGTGATGCAGTTGATATGATTTGGCAGGCAGTTTCTCATAAGAAATCCTCCACACAGTTTAAATTTCACTCCAGGCAGTTTAAATTTCACAGGAAGAAGAGATATGACAGGTCAACTTCTGGTATAAGAACGAAATGACACTCACCCATCTGAAAGCGTTTCAAATGTTCAAAATCACTAAGATCTCTTGACCTTGCATCGTCGGGGAAACATCAAAAATTTGCCGAAGGCAGAGTACAAGGGAGATACAGGCTAAGCTGAGTACTTCAGATACGTAAGGGATTTTGTTTTTGACAGTATATATTCGCAGACAGCGATACTGATTTAGTTGTAGTTACGTAATAATTTTCAATCCAATTTTTCATTTGTGAATATCTTTCAACGAAGAATTAGTTCTATCGTTACCGCTACTATGCGCAAAATTTTGACTGTTTTGATGAAACTAAAACCAAAAAGCAACACTGGAAAAGGCAAAACTATTCACAACACAGAATTGTAAAAGTCCTTTTCTTTTGTAGGGAAATATCAGAAATGCATGTAATCTGTGAGAGCCAGCATCATCATTCTCTCAAAGTATTCATCTATTGGTTAGGACCTATGTTTATACAATACAGATGATGCTAGCTCGATGATCGGTTTCAGCTGCAGTTCTTCAGCTCAACGAAAAAACTTTCGACTAAAAAACATACGAAAACATATAATTCAAACAAAAGAGGATGCCCGCCACCCCGGTGAACATTTTTGTATTAGTTACAGCCACACCGGCTTCTTCTTCTGCCTGCAATGCTCTGTTTTCGGCATCTTCTCCCCATAGCAAACTGCATCAGCATGTTGTCAACATCTGTTGTGAATGGGGTCAGATCCTCTTCCAACTTTTCTTTTGTTCGATTGATTCGCATCGAATGTCATCGCGGGTGCAGGTGCCAAACTCATCTTAGCTTCCATGTCCTCTACAGCAACAGCCTTAAAAAGATGCAAGCTTTTAAGAAACGGCAAGTGCCCTTTGTCCCATCTGAGAGCCAAGTCCCTGCTTCTTAAGGCGGAAACCTTTTCGGGTTGAAGAGCTAAAAACCCAATGCAAACAAGAAGAAGAAGAGCCCTTCTGTAAGCCACAACCCCCATGCTTCTGAAGCAATCTGTGTTTGATAAGAGAATGAGTAGTGTTTGTTATGGTTTCAATCCCTGTGAGAAGAAGCCAAGGGAATGTCTTTTATGGGATTTGGAGGACTAAGGGCATAAAGCACAAAGGGATGCCCCTCAGAAGAAGGGCAGGCAGAAAATGTAGGGAATATTTAGATTCACCACAATCATAGGCAGCCTGCCACAGAAGCAATATATAGGGCTGTTTTAGAAGACTCTGACAGGTTTGAATCAGAAGTTAAGTTGGAACGCTATCCTTGGGAAGCCAAGTATCTTTCTCTCTATCATTTGCCTTGCTCTTTTTTACCAAACCAAAGACCAATTTTGTGTCTATTGAATGCTTTTCCAACATGCCACCTCATCTACCCAATGTTGATGTATAGAGTTCTTATGGGCTCCTCATCTCTTCAAAATCTTCGGTCGAGCCGCCTGATCACGTGGATGGTCACCAACATCACAAAAGAACGAAATTCTCTATATTTTAGGAGAAAAATTTGGGTAGAGACACCTAATCACGTCATCTGTAAGACACTTCTCACAAAAGTATATAATGGTTCCACCTGATCCACATTGATCCGCCCGTGTCTAAATGCTTTAATAAAACAATCACATCGAAATTTCTATCGTATTTTGATCTCAACCGGTCCCAGATCCCACCCTGCCTAAAAATCTTAAACACACCTCACCAATGCAGCAGCCAGTTCCACATTTAGAAAACTAATGCAGCAAAAAAACCCATCAAAAGTAGAGCTGTTGGGGTAATGGTAGGGACTAGAAATCCGTCCACCAAAAAGCCAAAAACAAATAACCAAAAAAACCAACCAATAGCAAAGCTTGATGCACCAAACACTTGCTTTAAGCTAACAACTTGCTTTAGAATTCCAAGCTCTTCCCTCCATGCACCAAGAAATCCCAGTCTTGGTGTCTTGTGCTGAATGGAAGTCCTTTAACTTTTTCTTTACCCTCTCTTTTAATCGCTTATCTATGAAAACCATATTCATTTCCCGTTGCAGGCGTGGGTTAAGTCAGCTAATCAAAGCAGTGTCCTTGATCCTTGGAAACCCAGTTTGAATTTCTTTTTTTTCGCAGATTGGAATAGTTAAGAATATCAGTTTGAACTGGAAATGGAAAGAACAATATTGAAAAGGAGTCTCCGTTCCAAAATCGATGAGGAGGTGGACTGGTCATGGTCCAAGCTGGACATGAGCTTTGAGAGCTGTATTAAAGTAAAATAATTTGAATGGAAGGTTTGCTTTCCACAATCATCCTTCACCATCACATTTTACTTTAACAACTGCAACAGAAGATACAATCACACTTCGAGAAAGCAACGGTGTGTGATGCATCTAAAAGCTTGAAATCCCAAATCATCATATTCCAACCAGATTGGCTTCGACTAGAGCCTTTCCTCCCTTGGTGCCGAGAGCAAAGCGAACTAGCCGTTGGCGCAGTCGGGTTAAATAAGAACAGGATACCGATACACGATACAAGTAAAGTTGATGTTTGGCCAAAAGAATGCATCCAAAGATAGTTGCAACTACAATCAGTAACACACCTCTTTCGACAGCAGTTTACCATGCAGCATAACTGCTGCGGTGATAACAAAGATTATGTACAAAACACGGGAAATTGATAAGGAAGGAAAGTAGTGAGCTTGTACAGAGTATGTAAAATAATTCGATTACAGATACATGACAGTCAGAAAGCTAAAGCCTTCTGATTTTCCTCTTTAACGCTTGTTTATGCTACAGAAACAACACGCTCATATTTCCAGTTCCAGCATAATCGTCTTCGCCGAAATAGAACATTGCCATAGTTGAAGAACACCAAATCATTGAATTGGCTCCTGATGGGGAGACACTGCAGGTCCTGGAGCTATTGTGAACTGCAAGCCCCTGCGTTGCCCTGCCTGCAGCATAAATGCAACCTCAGTTGCTGCAAGTGCTGCTGCTTCCTGGACCAACAGTAACATATAAACAAATTAGCATGTAATTAAAAGAACATGTTAAAATTTGCATTCACGACCAGAAAGCTTCTTTGTCCGGAGACATGATTCCTGCTTTCTTTTAGTGCAGTGGGAAACATGCCAAAGCCAAATCAAGCTTCATTATGTAACCAATCTAAGAAACGATATCTCATCTCACCAAGGATATATAAAAAAGTGATTATTCTTGGGTTTCTCAAGGACAGCAGAGGCCAGAACTTACCTGTCTTTGCCTTCGACGTTGTAATATGTTGATGGCCCAAGCCATAATGTAGCACGGGAGAAGAAAACCAGCAGCACGGAGCAAGAAAAGCTGTTAACATTTGATCATTTAGTTAGATAGTGCAACGATCAGGAATGATATAAGACACATTCAACATCCTTATGCCACTCACAGAAAAAAAAGTGGATGCATCATCATCATCCCCGTCACCATGGGGGAGGGTCAATGCATGCCTCAAGAGGAGAAGAGCCATTAACTGCCGAGAAACAAGAGAGGAGACTACTACAAATTAAATTAAATTCTCTTATTCAACTGAGAGTAGAGCACGTGCTGAGGTTTAAACTGTGAATGTGCATAGCAACAAGTTGCAGGGCCCAGAACAGAACCTGCAACTAGTTACACTTCAGAATGACCATAGAGAAAAAGGTGCACTAAGAAAATATAAAAGTTAAAGATTAGGGATATTTTTTATAGCTGACAAAAGCATCAGCTAGGTTAACCTCATCGTCTGATAAGATCCACAAAATAAAACAAGAAAGAAAATGAAACGACAATATTTCATTCCAACATGGGCTACTATAAAGAACCACACATCATTAATGGTGACAACTATGGCTTACAATTAGAGCAACAGAGCGGCAAAAGGCTGCTCCACTAGCATTTGTGTCAGAATACTCATCATATTCGGCCTCTAGAAAGTGACGTTCAGCCGCTGCCATTGCTAATAGTCGAGGATCACGCAAATCCAAAGGGGTACCAGAGATTGTCCAACCGTCACTGTCAGGCGGATCCAAGAAGCAAAACAACAAATCAAAACAGATGCTAGTCTTAGATAAAGCTGTATGTTGTTGTATTGACCTCAAGAAAATGGTAATGCAGAGAGACGGGCAAAGCCAAAGTGCCCAAGATATAAAAACAAGCAAAGTCCTCATCACATCTAGCCAGATGCTAATTTGCAAAAACGAAAGATAAAATGGAATAAAAAATCCTTACAACATGAACAAGGTTGCAAAGCATATGTAAATTCTAAACTTGCCTGATGTCAATTGTGCTATCTTCAGACTGAGGAGGAGGTGGTGGGGCAGTATAATCAGGTTGGTATGACTACATCAGAGAAACTTTTCGTAAAAACCCACTCAATGACTTGCAACTCATGAATGGAAAATTTTCGTAATAACCAATTGTAATGACCAAGAGGTTACCAGCAAATGCTCACATGACTTTACTATATTTCACAGATGCATCATCGCGGTTTATTGATAAAAACCAAAATCTTCTCATCATAAAACATTATATTTCATCCCTTCCAGAAAAGAAAAGGCAAGACTATTGACTAAGATAGATTCAAACTAAGTGAAGTTGCTTACTTATATGAACACAAGCAACATCCCTGAAAAGTATTAATCTCGAATATAGAACTGAACGGAACAGATTCTCTACTTAAAATCATAAAAAATGACAATTGCAGATAGTACGGATTCTAGGAATTTACCTGATGACAAATTTCACAAATTATATCTCCCTTCTCATTGCACCATCGCTGGACACATTTCCTATGAGCGAACTGAATGGAGAAACGGAAGAAATAAATCATTGGCATTGGTTATCAACATATAATATTAGTCTAAGAAGTCACTGAAGTTGGTTAACAAACATAAGATAATGAGCATGATTTGGACGTTAAAACAACTAGTTTGCGATAAAAACTTCATATAGAGCTAAGATCTCTCCATATAATCAAACCATAAATAAAAGGGATCAACAAAACATTTAATGGTAGGACTTCATGCCACAAACTGATTTGGGCATATAGCTGACACTAACTGCGGTAGAAAAGAACTTCTGAACATCACTAACAACAATCCAATTTAAACACTCAAGAGTAACCTACTTCAAGAATTTCTCTATCATAAATCTTGACACATTTAGGTATTTGGGGTCAATGGAATCAAGATAGTGATTCCCCTCACCCATAGCCCCCCCAAAAAAATCCAAAATTCTAGTTTAAAAAAAGGATATGTATCAATAAATCAACATACTTTTAAGCTACCGCTGCATGAACAGGGGACCTCCAAATTCTTAACGCTATCTTCTTCCTGGCAAATGCGACATTCAACCGTCTGAATCAGAGGCTCTTCTTCTTCAGCTATAGCCTTCTCCCCGACCCCCTTAACATCAATGGCGCAAGTGGGTAGCTCAGCAGATTGGGAGCTTGAACCCTCTACAGAAGAACCTGGGGTCTCACTCCCTTGCAAGCTTTCAGTTTTTGTGAAGCGGTCAACACACAACACCAGGTGATCACCCATTCGCACTCAAATTAAAACTCCTGCATCCACAACAGAGAGAGAAACTTCAATCATTTCAATACAATCTCCTTAAGAATACAATAAGATTCACCACATTGAAAGTTAGGAATGTAGAAAATCATGATTACGGGTTCGATTGATCACAGAAACAAAAATCCTGCATGTGAAGAAAAATTTAAGGAATTGGATATTAAATCCTAATTCTTTCAGAATCTAGACCTAGAAGAATGAATGGCGAGGCATTGACCCAGATTATAACATTCTAATTGAACTTCTCTACTATCTCTCCTCAGTTTTACAGGAAACCAAGCCGCTTTCAAATTTCTACAACAGCTCGAATTTGAAGTTCCACTCAAAAGGTTTGAATTTCGAAATCTCATTTCCCTTTTCTGAAACCACCTTTACAACAAAAAGGCAGAAAACCAAACATTAAAGCTTGAAACTTTCCCAAACTACCCTGCATTCGAATGGTTTCAGCCGTTGGATGCTAAGAACATAACATAAAAGGCTAAACAAAAAGCAAAGGAAATCAAAGAATCTAACATTGTATGCTAATAAACCGATACAGCACGATCAGTGCTCCATTGGCCCCATCTAATCTTCCAACTATAACCTAGGCAATCAGAAAGCCAAGGAAAAAGAATCACCTCCTTTCTCAGCTACCAAACAAAAAGCCACCCCACTTGCCGAATCCCTAACCCACCAAAATCCCCAAACTTCCCCAACCCAAAACACTAAATCGCCACTCCAATTTCACAGAACTCACCGATTCGATCCAACCGCCGAGGCAAAAAAAAAAACCCAAAAAATCACAACCCAGATCGAAATGCAAAAACTTTATGATTCCCAACACCGAAAAATACAAAATCTACAGAAAAAATACATTGTGAAAATTCAGAAAACGGAACTTATAAGAAATTTAAACAAATTGGGGGAAAATGGAGAATCGAAATTCGAAAGCACCTCTGACAAGACCTGGAATTTGAGCTGTGGAAACGCTGAGAAATTCCTCTCTTGTGAAAAAGTCTCCGGCTTTTAACCTTTTGCTTTTTCACGAGAGACAAAAAATTAAATTAAATTTAAATTAAATTTAATTTAATTTAATTTCTAAGGCATCAGGTTTGGGGACGGTAACGTCCATCCAAAGCAAGGGTACGATCCTCTGTGGGTTCTGTACCAAATGGAGGGTTTTAGGTAAATCGGTACCGTTGAGATAGACAAGATTGTCACTTGGACGGTCCAGCTGTACTTCGTTCCTTCCCCTGCTAGCGGATTCAGCGCTTGTGTTAATAGTAAACGAATAGGATAATGCCATGTCATGAAAGGAAATATAAACGAGTTTTGTTTTCTTTTTTTGTTGGATAATTTTCTTTTTTTAATTTTTACGTATTTTTGCAACCAAAAATAATCATTCCCAACCAAAAATAAATAATTGTAATCATACATTTGTTGGGGAATTATTTTTTACAATTTTTTGTACAATAACAATTATAAAGTAAGAGACTTGTGGTTGGGTTAAACTTTCATCATTGCCAGCAGTCCTGGTGCGGGATTTGTAAATTTTTTTCATAAATTCATAATGGTAGTAGCTAACAGTTAAATGACGCGCATAAGTTTTTTTGACTCAAGATTGTGATATGCTCTTACGGTGATTGTGAGAATAACCAACTTCCTTTAAACTTGTCGTTACCAAAAAAAAAAACAAAAAAAGCGTTCATTATTGCGTCTGAAGTCTTGAATTAGGATTTCTTCGTCTTTTTATTAAAAACGATAAAGTTATTTTGAATTTTTCACGATGACTTGTGCAATTGAATATTTGAAACACAAGTGGAACCCCTTTGATCGGTTCATGTACATATGAGTTGACTTCATGAAATTATGAGGTTTTTTTTTTTTTTTAAGATATCATCTAATGGTTTCATTAAGACAGTCCACTTTTTCATATCTTAGAAAAATTACAGATGCATTTCAGCTTTTCTGGCCACTATTATGCGATTCACCAGTGTCAGAAGTCGAACTCATAACGTGCTATGTGGAATCCGGATTTGAAATATGTTCTCAACAACTAGGCCACCACGTGGTGATTTATGAACATATATATTTGCATCTTCTACTAAAATATTAAAAAGAAACTCTGAGCCTAGGTCATCTCAGATAACGTCATAACTTGACTTTTTATCCTTGTTGAAAAAAGTGTGC
>JAOTRO020000017.1:5734979-5747439 GCA_028566515.2 Pyracantha coccinea | reverse complement strand
GGTAGATAAGATTGAGCAGCAAACCAATTGCACTAGCACAAAAGTTTTATCTCCAAAAGTAACTAAAGTCTCAAAACATAAAACTTTCAATAGCTACTAAAGTTAACAAAACCGACCTAAACTAAGACAATCAAAGCTCAATAACCTGTAATGAAAATTAATGGTCAATAATTTTTCTTAAGCTTCCGACATGGGACAACACTCCACATCCTCGTACTGTTGCACTGACTCTGCAAAAAGTGATAATCTTTGTGCTTAAATTGGTAGTGAGAGTAGAGTTGCTAGTGAGAGTAGTTATCGTATTAAATCGCAATGTACAACTTCGACGATGTAAAAAGGCGTTGTTAGTAAGAGTAGGTATTGTGTTGGAGCGTACTGTACAACAACTCCGATGAAGTGAAAAAGTTTCCAACAAACAAATGGGCCACTATCCATTTTGTTGTTGAGGATTGACAATTGGGTCGACAGTCTTTGGCCCAAGTTTTCTTCTTTCTCGCAATGAACCTCACTCTGACTTTCAGCACCATTACTGTACCTGTCTCTCTCTCTCTCTCTCTCTCCCCGCCGCAGGGGGCAGCTCGCCGGTGTCGTCGCCCCTGTTTTCGACCCGATAAAGGTAAGACCTTTGGCCTTTGATTTCCATATTGTTAATTGTATGTTGTTTTTTCCTTCCCATTTGACATAGTCCGATTGTGTTTTAATTGTCAGATTGTGTGGCTAAGAAGAAACACAGATTCATTTTTTATTATCGTATTTTATAAAAAGATTTCGGAATTTATACTGTGAATGTGTGTGTGTGTGTGTATTATATATATGTATAGCTTGGTCAGAGGAGAAATAAGCAAAACCCAGTTGCATGCTGTTACCCAATTTGTATTTGCAGTCAAAGATGGAAGCTTTTTTGATGAATTTTTACTGTTTAATTAGCTAAAAAAATGTTTAGTTTCATTTTCTGTGTGGTGATTTTTGTTTCTGTGGATGTGTTTTGATGGATAGGATGGTTTCAATGACTATTCCCCAAGGAAAAAACTTTGGGCTTCCACTCATGAACCTTGTCAGATTAAAGGGAATTCCCATTCTCCAACAGCTTCATTTAGAGGAGCAACTGCTTCGGACCTCGTCTGATAATTGGTGCATTATAAATGATGGAACTAATGATGCCGCTATTGTCATGGGTGTTTCGGGGTAAGATGAGCTTCAACACTCCTTGTGACCTTGTTTAAGTTTGTAGGTTCTTTCCTTGACTACCATTACCGAGCTAGTAGCAAACACGTAGATGATGTTGTCGTGATCTGTCCAAGATACGAGTGTCATGCTTGGTCAATCGTAGACTTATTTTCCAAATTACATGATTCTGGCTATGCTCATTCTCTTAGGTTTGTGATTTTGTTATTTATTTATCTACTTTTTTGTATTGGAGATTGTAAAGGATCCGTGTGTGTTCTGCATAGAAAACCTGCAGAGCTTCTTGAAATCGATTTGGTGTTACAAGACCAGATTCCCGTCATTAGAAGGTTTACTGGAGGTGGTACTGTTACTGTTGATCAGAATACCCTATTTGTCACCTTCATATGCAACAAGGATGCGGTTCCTGGCTTGCAACCATATCCTCGACCTATAATGTCGTGGAGTAGCCTAGTATACAGCAAAGTGTTTGAAGGGCTTGCTGATTTTCAGCTTCGTGAAACCGGTACCTTAACTAACGTTTTCCAACATTATTGGTGCTTTAGGCTTATATGATTGTGTTTGTTGTGTTTATTACCCTGAATTTTTTTCTTTTTCTTACCTCTTTTGTTTCTTGCTATTTTGATTCGAATTTCTCGATGCAATTTGAGGTTCTTTATTTGATGCCTTCTGTGTGGTATCAAATGTTAGTTTTATGTTTGGACTGTGCCCTAATAACATATTTGGTCCTGTCGGATTGTAGATTATGTATTTGGTAACCGCAAGTTTGGTGGGAATGCTCAATCTATTAGTAAAAACCGGTGGATCCACCACACTTCCTTTCTATGGGACTATGAGGTTAGAAACATGGCATACCTCAAGCATCCAAAACGGGTTCCTGAATATCGATTGGTATGTTATGCGTATCAATGTGTGTTTCAAATGTGCCTGAAAGAAAAAACTCTGAATTTCACAGCTTAAATAGCCTATTAGTTTATTGCTTGTCATTGAGGCCTATATTTTGATGCTATTATGCTATCTATTTCCTTTGCAGGCAAGAGACCATTTAGAATTCATGTGCCGCATGAAAGACTACATTCCAAGATCAGTTTTTCTTGAGAAAACAGTTGAGGCACTCGGAACCGAATTCTCCGTGAGACCCGAACAGTCGGACACCATTGAAGCTACCTCGAATACGAAGTTTGTACCCTCAACTAGACTTTTGACAAGGCAGGAATTAGAGGAAGCAGCAGCTTTTGACTCTCAAGCTGAGAGAAATCTCACTCAATCATTGTCATTGTAATGGAAGTGTGAATGCTAAGAAAGACTCAAAAGTGGGACTCTCTGCCACCTTATGTTTTTTACCCAATGTTTTATAATGTTAGCACGAGAATTGACGTTAAACTGTGAGGTAGCACAGAGTCCATGGAGCTTCTCACTGTTGAGAGAGTCTCGTTAACATTTCTTTTGATTATTCATTAAAAAAATTCAATAAATGTAACCCTTTTTTTATTCAATCAAAACAAATGTTAAATATCTTTTTGGACAATGAGATATATCAGTCCAGCTTTTTTGGAAATTTGCAATGCAAGTAAGTTTCTAAATACATGATCATCGGAGAACTTCAATACACTTGGGATGCTACTGTCGTTATTATAAATCAATCACGTATTGTCACGTGGTATCTCAACATGATCACACATTTCAATATAAAATGTTAGTAGTGCGTGATTGGCTTGTACTAACGCGGTATATGCAAGTTTCTCAACTCGACCCGCCTACCATGTTAACCGCAAAGAGAGCCATGTAGGCTTTCTTGGTGGAGAAGCTTTTCGCATTCCCAACCCAAGATTTTTGTTGTTTTTTCCTCATTTCATTCTCGGTGCCACTGCAAACTCACAAAGCGCACCGTTCATTACACCTCTCTCTCTCTCTCTCTCTCTCTCTCTCTCTCTCTCTCTTCACACTCGGTCTCTCTCTGCCGCATTAAAGTTCTGGTGGTGGTTCTGCATATTTTAACGACCGAAATCACAGCTTGACCCGTCGTATGCAAATTCGTAAGCTTTCAATCTTAACACCCCATTTCTTTCTTTCCCTCCATGTTACTCTGCTATTACTTTTTCTGGCTTCCTCTGTATTTGTTTTGAATTTCCCTTTTACCATATTCATAAAAATGTCACCTTTTCACATCGATTTTTAATATTTCTCATTTGGGTCCACGCTTTTGTGGATTTTGTTATATTTTTTGTTGTTGATTTCGTGAATTATCAAATTTTGGGATTGCAGAAATTTGCTTGTATTAGTCATTAGGTGGTCGTTTTCTTTCTGGGATTTTAAGGTTTCATAAGACTCTCTGCTTTTGTGATAAGTAGGATCTGTTTTTCTGCACAAAACAATTAATTGTTCAGAATTGGGGTGGAATTTTTTTTGTTTTCTTGTTTTTTTGAATAAATGGTTATCAAGTTCTGTTTCCTGGGATGAAAGCTGCATTTGGAGAAGTGCATTTTTGTTGCGTAATTGAAGTGAGTCAATGTGCATTTCAACAAGAAACAAGAGTATTGAGAAATTTTCGCAGTTGGCGCTTCGTAAGATTTTCGAGGGGTTTGCTTGTTGGATTGCAGGATGGGAAGGGTTAAGTTAAAGATAAAGAAACTAGAGAGCAGTGGGAACCGGCAGGTTACGTTTTCAAAACGGAGAAATGGAATCTTGAAGAAAGCTAAGGAGTTATCAATCTTATGTGATGTAGATATTGTCCTTCTCATGTTTTCCCCCACTGGAAGGCCTACATTATTCCAAGGGGAGCGCAGGTATTGTAAGCGGAAAGTTTACATTCATTCTTTGATCACGATTTTGCGGACAACCTAGCAGTAGTCTTTCTATATCATATGCTAATATAGCTCCTTTGCTTTCATGACATATTTTCAGTAATATTGAAGAGATTATTTCAAAGTTTGCACAATTAACTCCGCAGGAGAGGGCAAAGAGGTACTACAGTACTTGCAACAAGATTCTTACCTTCTCATTTTCTAGCTGATTGAGTTTGGATGGCATTGCAGCTAACTATTTGTCGATTTGTCTTAACAGGAAATTGGAGAGCCTTGAAGTAAGACTTTCACAAATAGCATTTCAAACGGGAACATTTGTTTCTCTTGCTTTTGTTGTATCAAACAAAAACTAACTTATGTTACTTGATCCATTCTATACTTGTATTTTGGTGGTTTTTTTGTGGATATAGGTACTGAAGAAAACTTTTAAGAAGTTGGATCATGACGTTAATGTACAAGATTTCATGAGTTCAAGGTATGTGATTGTTTTTATCGAATTTGTCATTTCCTTTGAGTGAAACCTACGGGGATATCTGATGCGGCCCTTTTCTTAATGTTCTTTTTCCCTTCTGTTTCTTGCAGCTCTCAGACGGTTCAGGTATATATTCTTTACCACCAATACCAATTATAAATGCTTTTCGATTTCTTAGTTTAATTACGACGACTAATGTTTTGTGATAATTTGCTATTGGCAGGATCTGACTCATCAAGTAATGGTATTGCAAGCCCAACTTACAGAACTCCATAGGAGACTGAGGTGCACCTTTGGAGCTTTTGGTTGTTAAAGTATTGCCTTGTCTTTTTGGTCTCGATGGTCAAATTACTAGGCATATTACATTGTGTGTTTTAGAAAATGTAAATTCAATATTAGGGCATTTCAAAGTATTAATTTGATATGATCAAGGAAACAAATAAGCAAAAGTGATTTAAGTTGCTTACGAGTGTAGTTTAGGGATTCACTGCCCAATTTGGGGATCAATTTGAGTCGTATTTGTGATTTTCATGTTATGGGTTGAGTTGCACGTGCTGTATCCTAATAGCAACCAAGATGAAGTATTTGACGGGTTGACTAGTACGCAGACAACTTGATGTGTTGGACCTTAGCCACCCTAAGAAAATTGTATAAAAACTCTTCTTTAATTTTCTTGTGTGTTCTTGGTTATATTATTTTTCTCTTGACCTGTTTTCCTATTAAAATTTTCATTGAATTTACAAATGAATATCGGATTCCAATATGTATTGATCAGTAAGGTATATGCATATAAAGAATCCATGTGATAATCAAGCTGTTGCGTCTTTTTCAGCTTATGGAGTGACCCAGATAAGGTTGACAATCTTGAACAGCTTAGGCAGATGGAAGACATGCTTAAGGAATCAATCAACCAAACATGTCTGCATAAGGTATCATTTTGTTTTTCAAGTTACAGTAGTTGCACAATAAATTCTAAGGCTTATGCTGTGAAAGAAGAAACAACGAGGGCTTTTCGGTTTTGTTTACCAAACAACTGAAAAGTAATGATGAAGTATGAACAGTGATATATGGCTTTGGTTGATTTTGGTGTCATGGTGAGTTTAAGGAGCCATGACTTACCTGATCCGCCTATGCTGCTACTTTGTCTACCTGCTTTGATAGTAACTTATGTGGGGGTGGCTATTGAATCGATGCTAATATTTGATAACTAAACTTGTTAGGAAAATTTGGGAAAACACCAACTAACATCACTAGATTGCACAAACCAGGTAATATATACTTTAGCTGATGAATTAATTCTCTCTCTCTCTCTCTCTCACATCTAATCTGAAGCTTGATTTTTGTGTATCAAAGTTTCAAAATGGAATGCCTTCGTCTTTCTTAGTTGGTGGTTCACAAGAAGCTCAACCTATAACTTGGCTTTTCAATAGCGACAATCAGCACATGATATTACCGAATGAGCAGAACTATCTGCCACATAGGTTAGTCTACTGCTGTTATGCATCTACCATTGGATATGCCAAAGAGCCTAATGCCTGAGAACTGTCTTTCTGATAAATTACTGATGCTATGATTCTCTCTATCTCTCTCTCTCTCTCTCTCTCTCTCTCTCTCTCTCTCTCTCTCTCTCTCTCTCTCTCTCTCTCCCCCTAGAGGTGTGGAGTGCTCAACAAATACCACAGTTCCACATTATACTAATTACTTTGGCACTGGGACTAGCACTAGCTCTAGCACCGGAAAACAATCTGAGGCCGGTGATCCATTTCAGCTAGATACTATGGGACAAATTTCTAATACGGACGGAGGCGGTGGCTTCAATGAGTTTGACATTAATGCTTGTTTAAGTACGGAATCTGGTGAGCATTATGCGTATCCAACATATTGTAGTTCTAATGTGCCAGACGATAAGAAAGTGAAGCCGGAGAATGAAATGAACGTACCAGCAAATCCAGTGGATTATCAACTAAGTAGCAACTTTGAACTGCCAAGAGCTTTGTATGAAAATAATCATCATGCTTGGCTTTCTTCGCCTGGCCCTAGCGGCATTGCTGTGTACAAGGAGAATACCTACCAGCCAGTGAGCATTCCTTCCATCGATGTTTTTCATTCTGTTTTGGCAAGCTTATGAAATAACGGATAAATTATTGGTCTTTGTATATTATCATTCCATTGATGCCTTGCGGCTCTTTGTTTTCGTATCTTGTAGCAACCAAACGTGAGATTGTGGCTGACAAAATCAGGGAAGGATTTACGGGCGCCACACACGAAGCAAAATATGTGAGTTGTGAAATGTTAACAGTTATCTAAGATATGTATTTGATGCTAAGAGGCTACTTTGGGGCATAGATTAAATCTGTATATATACTGTACAAGACATATAGGATCAGAGTTCATCTGTATACTAACATGGTTGGGTTCCTTAGAGCAACCACCACTTTTGTAAATTATTACTCATAGAAAATGAAAGCAAACATGATGGATTTCTTGAGGTATTTTTGTGATTTATATTATGTTAGCACACAATCAAGCAATTTCTAATCCAGCAAGTCTTGGCAACGGAAAGGTGGTTCCTTTGTGATCAAAAGGTCACGGGTTAAAGTCGTGGAATAGCCTCTTTGCAAAGCAAGGGTAAGGCTGGGTACAATAGATGTTTTTCCCCCGACCTTCGCAAAGTGGGGAGCCTTGTTGGCTTGGGGTCGCTCTCGTAAACACAATTGAGCAATTTCTAATCCAGTCTAAATTACGAGAAAGGAGATTCGAACTTGGATGTTGATGGAGCACACGTTTAACGATAATGATAATATTCATTGCCACCATGGTTCCTGTACACTGGTAAAACCTTTTTGTCTACATTAACGCTCGCCTTCCCCATCACTCAAAGACCATTAATTCATCGTTACAAACTAAATAAAAAACAGATCTCCCATCTTTTCTTCTTTTGCAATGGATCTAGGAGCCTCTTAGGGTTTGGACAATGGTGTTGTGCCATGGATCTGAGAGGTGCTGCAACAGGTTGTCGAACGGCCCCTTTCCGGTCACATTGTGTTGAACCACAAACCCGAGGAATGCCAACATTGCCAGTCTCCCTGCATAACACATTTCAAACAACATATTAGACCTTGTTTCAAACATAAAAGCAAACGTGGGTTAGGCTAGTTGGTCGGGGCAGTGTGTACGCCCCTTGGACGTGAGATCAAATGCTTACCATTGGCAAGTTCCTTCTCCTTGGCCTCGAGAGTGGGTTCGAAGTTGAGGGGGTTGAAGATGCCACCTGGGTAGCCCACCTCACCTGGGGGCAAGCTGTATTGCTTGAAGATGGGGTCTTGGTTCACACTTCCCGGGTTCTTGATGTCTTGCCACCGTCTGATCTCGACGTAGTGGAACAAGATGAACTCGATCACGAAGAGGGTGGACGAAGAAGCGAAGTACTCGGCCTTTCCGGCATCATACCATTTTGGAACGTTAAGGATCCCAATGCTGGTGAACACTTCAGGCAGTAGCATCCCAACAACGCCCAACATCGCCCATCTGCCATTGACAAGCTCAGCTTGGACATACCACCTTAAGTTCTCTGGGTCCTCAGCAAGTGCCAGAGGATCAAATCCATTGTCACCAGGAAGACTGCCCACAAAAACATATATATATTAGTCAATCAATGTTTTTTCCCCAGTCGAAATATTTATAGGACTTTTTTATCGGTCGTCTAAAAAAGTCATCATGCACTCCTTTAATAAAATAAAGTTGTAATTGGAGAAGTGTATAATGGTTATTTTAGAGTGTGAATAATAGTTTTGTTAGCGTAAACACGAAAATTTTAACATACCTGCCGGTGAGGTAGCCTGGTGAAGGCAAGCCAGGTAACCACTCACCCTTCTTAGCCTCAACTTTAAAAGAAGCAGCAGGAGGAGAAGCCATAGGCCTAAAAGCCACTTCCCTATTTAGCTTACTAGAAGAACCCGAAAGGAACCTCGATTTCGAGTTGACGCATGGCCGGAAAACGGCCGCCGAGGCCTGAGTTGTGACTGTTGCCATTGTTTTCCCCACCTGAATTATGGTCAAGAAAATGGATTTTCAGGTAGGGATGGGGCGTTGGTGGTGTAGAGGAATAGAAGGGTATGATGCTAAAGGAACATGTAATGGTGTGATGTGAGTCCATGGCTTTGTAGATTTGATGCCAAATTGTCAATGGGGGTCTTGTGGAGGTTGTTCTTTGATGGAATTTGACCGTTGGTTTGCAAGATTTTTAGGATCCAACGGTGTAGATGTGCTTGTGGTTTGAGATTGGCCAATGGGAAGTCCTTGGACCTTATCTTTTTATCTTTAGGGTTGTATCCACACAAAGAGAGGATCCTCGCCGGATCTTCTTGTAAGGATTCTAGGGATCCTCCAATAACATCCGTTCACCAAATATCGCGCGATCAGTTTTCATCATGTATTATTTATATTTAATTTTAAATAAAAAAAATTTACAATAATTTTTGACTGCACAATGTATTATGAACGTATGTGATTTAAGAATTCCCGAAACCTTGACAAAAAAAATCCGGCAATAATCCTCGCTCGTATCCATAAATCTATATCATTGTTTCTGTTGGCTGAAATGAGACTGTGGGTTCCACTTTTGGGCCACGTATGAAGATTTTTTTTTTAACAGGATATCGATATGGGATTCTGAATCCTTGGATATGATGATTGGATCTCCTTTCACGTGGAATCTGAGGGAGCCAATAGTTGCATGACAAGTGGCTGACTCAAACTACATCTTAGCTAGTGACTTGATATAGCTTCACCTCAATTGCGCTGCATTGACGACAATTTAAAACAAGTGTTATGTGTTATTGATTTGGGATATATGATGATGTCCTAAACGTGTAGGGTAAGTTTTTTTTTTCATGTAAAATGTGAATCGTTTGGTTACAAATGCACATTTAATTGGATAGGTGTGGTATTACTTAATTACTCTTTGTTTATGTACAGAATTAAAACATGTAAAAAATTTAATCAAAAATGGAATTTAGAGGACACTAACCGACAGTGTCTTGTATGAAAACACGAATTTATGTTTGTGCGTATTCTCTTTTTAATTTGGATATGAAATTATTACTGAAGCTCAAAAGTCATAAACGGTAGCTTGATTTTTAACTCTACGTGACATTGAGTAGAAATTTGATAATCGATATAACGGTGAAATTTTAGGGAACCATGTCATCATATAGCTCTTGGAGAGGATATATTATGCAGTAAGTCTTCCACTGAAACCATGAGACAGACATATGCAGCCAAGGATGATTACAATGGCTTATGGGGAAGTAAAGAAGCCTTAACATTTACATATAAGTCTTCGCATCAATAAAACATTTCCAATTGACAAAATTTCAAGTACATTTTGAGAAGTTAACAAACAATAAAAAGGTGAAAACTAGACAAGTCGGCCTATCTCATTCAAGATTTGATTATATAAAAAAACCTTAGGATTAGCTCAAGTGGTGAGGGAGGGAGTTTGAACTCTCGCAATAGCAACTCCATGCCTCAAGAGTCACGACTACTATCAAAATTAACTGTTATAGATAATTTGGATAGAACGAGACTTTGCTCGTCCTATCTATGCTCATGCTCGCAAGTATGGGCATATCTATGTGACTCGCTAAGCTTACTTGCGCATTTCTTGCTGTAAAAGCAAACCCACCGTTGTCGTTAACTAGCTTTTAGCAATGAGAACATGCAAGTCAAATTAAAGCATCTAATCTACTACTGATCAAGTCAAATTAAAGCATTTAGTACTCATTAACAAAAATATAAAAACGCAAGATGTGAAGAGGGTGGACATGCGTTGTTCGCCGTATCTCTAGCAGGCTCTGAGCACATACCTAGTAATGGTATATGTGATCAGTTTCGAAAATACACTGTGCTACAGTGCTAGCCGTCAAAAGAGAAAAGAGGTTGTCTAAAATCAAAAGAGATAGTAGCCCACTTCAAAGTCCACGTTTAGGCTTGGGCTGTAGCCGAAGTCTGATGGTTAACAAAGAGAGGGGTTATAGATTTTTAGCCCAAGATGTGTAATCACGACAAGTTTTATGAACAAAACCATTGCTCTGATTAAACTTCTTTAATCACGACGAGTTTTAATTACACGTACTATCGGAACTTTGAATATCCCCTTGTTAAAACACGCAGAAATTGTTGTGAAGCGGAAATTTCACTTATAGATAGAATGAGTGTAAAATTCAAGCAACTACTTTCATCATCATGAAGAGATGACAACTTTATTTTACTAAAATCTTACAAGATAAAGCGCATTACAACGTAATTGCACCAAACCAAACCAAACCACACGGACAACTAAGTAACCTAACAAAACCCGGCGGGTGGTTTTCTGCCCACCGCTGCCGAAATCTCTGCCTTCGTTTTCCAAAAGAGAGGACAGCAAAGAAGCACAATAACCCTCATAATTTAACTTGAAATGATAAAAGAGCCCTCTTAATTTAAGCCCTTATCAGGTTTGACTCTAAACACTAAGTTTCAATAACTGTGGCTACACCCTAAACAAACGTAATTATAGTTTGTTTAAAGTTTATGGTGTTGTTTAGAACTGTAGGCCGCTGAATGTTTGGCCAAAAGTCCAGCCGGCAGGAACAACGTTGTTGGAGACGATCGTGCGGCCGTCACTGGTTGTGACCTTGAACGAGAGGCTCTGGCCGTTGAGGAGAGAGTTGCTCTGCCAGTTTTGGCCCCAGTTCCTTGACATGGGTTGCCAGCCAGTTCTTGACCCTTTGATGGAAACTGCATGAACATCACCAGCACCTCCAACGTTTGTGATCAGCACTAAATTAAAGTATGAGTGACCGTTGATTGTAAATCTGATACCTCCTTTCTTTAAGCAAGGTACCCTGCAAATTTAGAACAACAAATTATCAGTCAAAGTAAGCGATGAAGTTTTTGGGTGTGATGGTCAGGCTGTCAAATACTTTAAGCAATTTACGTGTTATAATACTAGCTACTAGTAGATTGCTATAATCACGTGACGATTGAGAGGGGTAGTTTTGAAAATTTAAGAAATTGGAAAAGCTGACGTTTGGTAAATTGGTTGGATGGCAAATTGTCAAAAAAAAAAATGTGTTATCTGTTAACACCCCTAAGAATTTAAAGGGTGTATGTGCAATTTTCCCTTCGAAATTTTTTATTAAATTTCCAAACAGTCCCTACAAGAGTTGAGTCTCTAAACATAAAACAAGCCAATCCTGTATTGCATACCTTCTGTAAGACACAGGCACAATTCCAGCTCGGTATTGAGCAATCTGCTGGAAGATGGGCTGGGCGAGATCGAAGTGGTGCTGAGGCGGGTTGCACCAACCGCCGGCATTGTTCGGAAGGGCATTGTTTGGCGGGCAGAAATTGGTCGCCGTGACCATAATAGAGCCCGGAAGACACCATTTGGGGTCACTCACACACCTTATCTCAAAACAAGCCCCGCAGCTCAGCCCATTGTTGAACAGTGCTGTGCTCAGAGCTGCCGTGTTAGTTCCATACCCTTGGCTATACAGATTTCCATAGCCACAAGCCCCACCTGCAATTTAGATACATTGAAAGAAAGTTAAGAGAGTATTAAAGAATAGACCGTCGATATGCTCCAACAAAATGTACCAACATGTTGTTGATGTAATTATTGATGCATGTATGTTATTTTTAACGTCCTGCAATGTTTACTCACCCATTGTTCCGGATGCATCACCTCCGCCATAGAAAGTGGCATGTGCATCAACCCAACCACCGTCACCTCCTCCATATCCACAAGCAAAAGAGCTCAAAGAAAGAAGACCCACCAAGAGAAAACCAAGAATTCCCATGTTTTTTCCTGCACAGCAACCTTGTACTTGTTTTTGAAGAAGAAACACCACCTTCAGTAGTGTCAGAAAAGAGAAAGAAGCAAAAGAGGCTTTGTGTTTGTGAGTTGTGAGGAGAAGTGGAGGGGGTGAGGTGGGGGATAAATAGATGCTTGGAG
>JAOTRO020000017.1:5714126-5724601 GCA_028566515.2 Pyracantha coccinea | reverse complement strand
GAAATTGCATGCAATTAAGATGTGGAGGTATCGGTGTCTCATGATCAATTATTAAATGTTATATAAACAAGGTAGAATACGTGACAACTCGTGATATGAGAATATTGTCATTTTCCCATCTCGACCGCATGTTAGTTACCCCTAACTAAATCACCGGGACTGTGAGTGTTAATTAGCTAAAGGTTGCTCTGTGCGAGACTACAACCATTGTTCACGTGTCATTGAAATTCGTGTCCTCCATCATGTTGGAGATATGTCAACAATCTGTAATAAATTTATATATGCTAATAATAAATGCGAGTAAATATTTTACAGAGTATAAACAGAATGCAATAATAATTAAGCAGATAAATAGAAGATCGAGGCTTGTGTACCGCAATGTCCTTGAAACAGAAATTTCGTCCCTACTCAGTGCTTGTAGTTTTACGGACGTCTGCATCACCAGGATTCAATGATCAAGTTAGAATTCCAGCACCGGAAAAACTTAACTTCTGGCGAATTTCTTTGTGGTTCTCTCAGTAAGAATGCTTTGGATTGTAGAAGGAGAATTATGTTTTTTATGTGTTCTAAATGCCATGCAGATGGATGCATATATATTATGATTATGCCTATTCGCAACAGGTATGGAGAACGGATGCATCTGTTGGGAGACATCTTCTCAAAGGGGTGTTTGCTTTTTGTGTTATTTCACCACACTTTAGACTTCACCTGAAAAGATGAGTTTGTTGTAAAAAATAAAAAATAATTAAATAATTAAATTCGTAATTAATTAAAAATAATTAATTAAATACCTTATTCTCAATTAGTATTAGATTGGATGCTCATAATCTAACAAAAATCAATAAAGGAATGACATTTGACAAAGGACCATGGCACTCAGGCTGACTGCTGAGTTCATGGCAGTGAAATTGTAACAACTTCATCATACTCTCCAAAAGTTGGTGTTTCTTTTCATGAGACCTTAACTATCTTCAACATGGTTTTAGTTGAATAATATTATGTTTTATTATCTCTTAGATAAAACATTCAAAGGTTGTATATATTACAATAACGTCTGGATGTTTGAAGGGGTGGAAGTGAAACTGTGGAAGAATATTAAGCAATGCATGATGATTCACTTGACAACCTCCTCCTTCTTTCCAGCCTCTTCCAACTCTCTTAGACTTCCAACCTTCTGTTCTATCTCCTCGATCAGCTCCTCCCTCCACAATTCTGCTCTTGCTGATTCCTCTATGTCTTCTTGCTGCAATAATATCACCAGTTATACCACAATTTTTAGTTGTAGGGCAAGCAAAATATATAATTGAATCTTCAATTAATTATGATGCTCACTTTCTATAGGAGGCTAGCACACATGGACAGGGTTGCCAAAACAAGCCAAAAATCAGTTTACAAAGTGGTCACTAAACAATGGTAAACAAACAAAGAAAGTTATAATTGGTTGAAAGTCTCGACAAGGTTTTAATCGGACTACTCTTTACACTTGTTCCTCTGTATATTGCATTCATTCAATAAATGTCGTTATTCACTCAAAAAAACAAAACCCTTGTCAACAACTAATACCAGGTGCAATAACAGTTGGGTTAGGGGAGCTTCTTCTTAAAACGGTCATTCAAGTGTTTTTTGTTTTCTTAGTAAGAAATGGGGTTTTGAGGCGTTTATTTGTAGGAGCCCTTAAAATATAGCAAGCCCTTCTTATTCTCATTTTCAATGGGAAGAAGCCTTTTTTTTTTTCCTGATAAAACTTTGAGAAGCAATTGGTCTTTGCTTAATCTATGATCCAACTCAACATTATTCAGAAGTGTGGAAATATTTTTTCGAGATAAGATACATAAATGGGAAATTAAAGTAATTTAAATGATAATTAAGTACCTTCTCATAAATCCAGAACCCAGTGCCATCACCTCCATCTCCTCTATACGTCTCTGAATCGTAGTACGGATCCTGAAAACATTCACCCACCCTTCAAAATAATCTCTAAGCTAATGAAATAATATAACGTAATTAAATTTCCAGAGAAAAAAGAGTGAAGTGAGAGTAGCTAATTAACTACCTTCATGGAACCAAAGAACAAGCATCCCCAACAAGTGAACATGATGTAAAATGTATCTACAAAAACAAAAAATTGTCACAATTTTCATGCATTCCCAATTGAAATCCACCACAAACTACACAAAAACAAATTAAAAAAAAAACGTAATTAGGAAATATAATACTTACAGACATTCTTTATGTTTTCATCACTGAGATGCACAATGGATTTGTGGGTTATGAGGTCTCTCTGGCCTTCTATGTGCTCAACTAGAACTGCCATCAAAGGCCAATCTGGGAAAGCATTTGTTCTGCAGAAAGAGGCTCTTTTGCTCTTTTTCCCTGATTCAATCTATAAAACCAAAATTTAATGCAGAAAATTTAATACAGGGGACTAAAAAATTATCAATATGGTTAATTACCTGCTGGCAGCCGCTGAATAGTTCAGAGCTAGAAGACTGCCTAAGCTGCAAAAGAAAAGTACTCAAAAGCATTTCCATGTACCGTATTTTTTACAAGACAAAACACTAAACTACTCTAATCTACGCGCTGAAGGACGTGCAAACTATTTTGGCCAACTGGCCTAATCCACGTCCATCCATGTCCCGTTTCAAACATAACAAGAAAATTTGAAACAAGGAAAAAGGTTGGATGTTTACCAATCTGGTAGATGAGCTGCTGGTGTCCAACTTTGTTGTTTGGAGAGAAGAGCTGTGAATGTGTGGAGTGGTAATGGTGAATCCCATGATAGCTTTAGCCATCGTCTCCAATGAGTTGAGAAGCACTGCCAAATTCAATTGCAGGATTTTAGGTTGCAATTTTTTTTTTCGGTAAACTTTTGTTTTTCATTGGTTTGGAGGGAAAGTGGATAAGAGAACCATTTGCAACCACCCTTCTAATAAAGTTTAAGGCATATGAAAAATTGAGAAATGAATAAATCACATATTTTAACATAAATTGTCAACGGGCCTATTAGCTCAGCTGGTTAGAGCGTCGTGCTAATAACGCGAAGGTCGCAGGTTCGAGACCTGCATGGGCCATGCACTTTTTTCCTGTTTTGCTTTATTAGTTTGTTTATTTATCCCGTTTTATTACTTCCTTACATTTTCATTCTCTTTCCCACTCTGTTTTCTAGGAAACTCCGTCTATTTTCCCGGAAACCCGATTCGATTTTCCCGGAAAAGTTCATGGGGAGGACTGGATTGTTCGATCTGGAAAGTCACTTCGCCTTCTATGGCGCTTACCACAGCAACCCAGTTAATATTTTGCTCCACACTTTGTTTGTGTGGCCGATTTTCTTCACCTCTCTGGTTCTCTTCTACTTCACACCTTCTCTCTACAATTTCCCGAATGGTTTCTGTTTGAATTTAGGGTTTGCTTTCACTGTGATCTATGCTGGGTTTTATGTGTGCTTGGATAAGAAAGCTGGGTCTGTTGCTGCTCTGCTCTGTGTTCTCTGCTGGGTTCAATCCACCCTGCTTGCTAGCCATCTTGGGTTTTCTCTGTCATGGAAGGTAAAGTAAGCTTTCTCCTTTTTGTGATTTTTTGGGTGATCATTTTATGGTTCTAAGGATTTGGTTTTTGGGTTTGATATAATGGTTTTCTAACATTTTAATCTGATTAAATTTGCTGTCTTTTTACTGAAATTAGGTTAGGGTTAAGCACTTATGGGTTAGGAGTTTTGATAGTTTTGTTGACCGGTTCAACTTGGCAAGCTCTTGGCTTTGCTCTGGGTTTTTTGCATTGATATCGTAGGACCCAATTGTCCCACTTACGAAAAATCTCTAAAAATTAAGATACGATACGCCATGGATGCAACAAATAAAAATATACAATTTAAAACATAATTCATCATTCAAATTCAAGTTCATTTAAGTTGTTTGCGAAGAAAAGTTGGAAATATAATCTTCCTTGTGTACAGTAGAAGCGTGAGAGTTGTATTCATGTTTGTTTAGGTTTGCTTGGACTTCAGCTTACCTGATTTCCCGTTTTGTCTCCTTTGCCGTGTTTTTCTGTTTCCAACGTTTTGCAGTGTATTTGAATGAAATCCAAGTCGACCAAAATACGATAACTATTAATCTTTCTTTCTTACGGATGTAGATAAATTAACAATGTAATCTAAGAGTTACATATCGAAAGCTCGAGTCCTAATTCTTTGAGGAATCACTTATCCAGGTTGTGTTGGCTGCTCAGTTGTTCTGTTGGACTGGACAGTTCATAGGCCACGGGGTGTTTGAGGTAACTGCGATTTTGTAATTTGCACTGTTCCCATGTTCCTAATGCAGTATACATCTCACGATAATCATTTTCTTGACCGAAAGCAGCAAAATATGTATATACCTCACGATAACATTTCTTTTCAGAAACGAGCACCAGCTCTTTTGGACAACCTTGTTCAAGCATTTCTAATGGCTCCTTTCTTTGTGCTGCTCGAGGTAACGAATCTAAATCCTTTCCGAACTGGAAATGGTTTCTCTTGTTGGTGATGAGTGAGTCAATTTTATTCTTGCATCATGCAGTGTCTTCAATCGGTATTCGGCTATGAACCATATCAAGGGTTTCATGCAAGTGTGGAAGAAAAGGTAGAAGCTCAGATCAAGGAGTGGAGGGACAAGAAACAAAAGAAAATCACTTAGCTTAGATGGGCTATATCAGACTGTAATCACTGAACTAGTACTGTTTAACCGTCTGTAAAGAATGAGATTAATGTATTAATCTGTAATCTCTATCCGTACTTAACCAGTCTCTGGTTTTTCAACTCCCCTGCCCTTCATTGATTTTCTTACTCTCATAACTTTGTTCTACCGGCCCGAACTTGCATACATGTTAGCTAGAAGAATGTAGTCCTGTCTTTCTTTGTCTTCGGCCACTGAAAATTTTTCATTTTAGGCGCCAGTGGTGGCTGGTAGTTGTAATAAACTGAAGGATAATGTTTGTGTCCATCGCAAAAGAAGAGTGAATCTTGGTCCACTCACTTACAATTAACAAATTTCTATTCTCCTTTCATCGATGTAGGACTTTTTATCTTCACATCCTTACTTACCCCCTCACATGTGGCAAACTTTCAAGCCAAATATGTGGACAACACAAATTGGGTGAAGTGAATCACGTGTGGCCGATGGGCTTCACACGTGGTCAGCCTGTTCTCATACCATGAAGAAAGTTGAGGTTTCACCATAAATAATATTAAGAGTAATCTAATCTCTTATAAACCCTTGCAATGTCTCTCATTTTACCGGTTCTAGGAACAGACTTCCCGGGAAAGCTGCTTTAAATTGCTTTTGCCAGCCACAAAAGCTTTTGCCAAAAATCAGATTTTCTGTCGCACTTTGATCCTAGAAAACTCACTGACTTATGGGTCAGTTTGGAACTACCTTTTACAAAACTTAATATGGCTTTCTAACAACCAAAAATATTCTTGATCACGTTTATAAGAAAAAGTTTAAATGTGCTTCATAGAGACTCGTTTTGGAGAACCTCATGCTAGATGTGCTTATCCAATTACTTGATGCTTTAAAATCGTTTCTGATTTGATAAGGCAGTTGGTGGAATTGTAATATAATCATATATGGTGTTGCTTATGGATCTTTTTAAGATTTTTGTTTTAAGCAATTAGTTGAATGATGATCATGTTATTCATTACGCTTGAGTAATGAGATTACTGGAACGAAGTATTATTTATTAATATTGAGTTTGGCATGGATGAGTGGGAGAAAACGATTTTGGTTTTGTTTTGCTAGTTAGTTCATGTCTCTTATAAAGTTATAATTCATTTTGATGCTTATGAATCAAATTGTGGTTTGATTCATCAATTGGTTGAATTATTACTTTATTACTCATTTGTTGTTAACTAAAAGCTTAACATTATTATTGTTAAGTTTGGCTACATAAGTGGGAATAATGATATTGAGTTTGCTTTTACAGTTGAACACAATATTCATGCAAATTGGATAATCTGTAATCTTGGAATCCGTTATGCATTATAATTGTAGCAGTAATTCTTTGATTCTATATTTTGAAATGCATTGGTAAATTTTTTTTGTGATGATAAACTATTTTGGTTTAAAACTTAGTGATCACTTCTAAAATGATTTTAAAAATCTGTGCAACACTTTTACCTTATGCCCAAGTTGGGAGAATGTTAAAATATAAGCATAAGTATAGGAGTATTTTGGCTAGATATTTTAGTGCAAATTGGTTTAGAAAAGTCTTATTGAAAGAAGTTTGGATGTCCTAGTTTATATACGATTGAAATTGGGAATTAATCCTACATTACCCACTTATTACGACTGGAAGAAGAACATGCTAGTTTCCTATAATGATTCTAGTAGGTGAATCATATGGATTGTTTCTATATATAAATAGTAATCACTGCTCTCACAGAAAACTACCTCATTATTGGACTTAGACCTATTGTAAGTCAAGCATATTATTTTTGCAAGAAAAAAAGTTTACTATTGAAATCGGCTATGACTTCATCTTCTTCATTGTTTTTAAAGGTCAGGTTATTCTTACGTGTCTTTCTTTAGCTTTGGCGACGGAGTTTTTGAATTTAGGTGCCAAAGGTGGTTAACGGTCATATATAAACGGACTGCGAGTATTTCTTGGAGATGCCATTGTGTGAGAACAAAGTTACAAATCCAGCCAACAAACGTTGCATCAAATAGCAAGATTTGCAGAAAACTTGAAACGGTGACAAAAGTTTGGTTGAGGCCTTTCTGTTCTTGGGCCTTCAACTTTTGATGGGCCTTGTTCATCTCTAAGTAAATTATTTCAGGATGAAACGAACAAAAAATAACATACAAAACACCTCATGTCAGGTGAAGAGATTACATACAAGCTACTAACACTATATTCTAGCAATATTTCTCTCCACTGGTAAACGTGAAGCCTCTTATTCGAGTCCATGGTGAGTTCAATACCTAACTATGACAAATTCATTTTGTGACTGATCTTAATCTTCCCCCTTGAGTAGGATACTATTGTCTATGAAAAAGAGGAGATTATTCAAAGAATCTCCTCGAGGAGAGAGGATCCTTGCTAGATCCTTTTTGTGAGGATACCGGGGATCCTTCAATCATATTTGTTCATTGTACATCGTGCAGCTAGTTTTTGTCAGATACTGTTTATATTCAATTTTAAATAAATAAAATTTAGAATGATTTCTGACCGCACGATATATGTGATTTATGTGCAATTCTCTAATGTGGTCTACCTTTTCCTTTTTCAGACGAATACTTTGCTTTTACTTTTTCCTTGTTTGGATGGATGCTTTTGGGTTGGGCTTTAAAAGTTTAATTTTGCTTGTAATAAAGTTCAACCTGTAATGTGGTTTGCCTTCATAGATGAAAACAATGTGTGGTTTTGCGATTTCTGAACTATCTTTCTTTCCTGTCCTGAATTTATTTGTTCACATGGGACTCTGCCTGGAAAGATAAATCCATTCATCCAAGAAGCACTTTTGAAAACACAGACTATTAGGGACTTTGAGAGCCATCCAGAAGGCCATGAAAAAACAAAATCGATAGCTTCTCTGGAAAAACATGTTGACTGGGACAAACCAAGAAGCACTTTTGAAGAAAGAAGTGTGCCCAATGAAGCCACAACTCAAATCAAATGGACATTTCTACTTTGGCTTTCTTAAAATTTATGAGCTTCAGTTGTTGCGTTGCACAAGGAAAATGCTTTACTACTCACATGCCGTAAAGAGCTTTTTAGCTCTGTTGGTGTGTGCAGAAGAAGCTCACAAGTGCTTTTCTATTTACTCATTCCTTGTTATGGCAGTGTTAGGCTGTTTTACACATGGGCCTTATGCTTGAAAACCAAACCAACTAATTGAAATTATCTTGCTTAAGTTCAGTGTAATTTCTTAGTGGCTGGGCAAAAGAAGAGAAAACGAACTGTTTTTTTATTTGAGCGATCTAAACTAAATTACAGGGGAGAGATTCAAAACTTTGATATATACAGAGGAGAAGCGCATTACTCTATCAAATTTGGCTACGTCCAGATCTACGGAATAGTACTTTAGTATCTACATATTAGCTAACTTGACTAAATCGGCCTCCGTTTATGGCATTCAGTACAAGACAATTCGAGTTCATTGAAGCTGATATTCGTCTATAATTGATTTGGCTTTGACGAATTATTGATCACTTTATGTCTTCATCAATCATAATTAGAGCCTAAAAGCAATAGCTTTTACTTCAAGCATGAAATGCATTTGATGCCAATCCACATTTAGACACACTGGGAATTTAAAAAATCATTTAGTTTAGTCTAATTCGACGTGGCTCAACCTGCCTAATCTTTGGGATTAAAAAGCTAGGTTTAGTTGGTGGATAAAGCCTATATCATGATAGTTTAGGACTCATTTGTTAACGCATTGAAAATGAAAATTAAAGAGAGAATGAAAAAATAAACAAAAACCAACTAGCTGTCTCTCTGCTTTAGTGGAAAACATCCAAAGTTTGAATTTTCTATTCTCTAATCAAACTAAAATTATATATGTACTGCTCCATTGTGGGAGTACATTTGAAGGGATGTACATTTTCTTAGTCTCTAAAATGCAAACCTTTCTCACGGAATAATATAGACTTGAAACCCTAGGCAATTAAACTTTTCATGACATCAAGGTTAGCTAATTGATTATTCTGTGATTGTTGGCTCCATATGCTTTGTTTCATTACTTTATTTGTCACAAATCGCAATTTCTTTGGTCACCCTTGTCCAACCATACCTCCATATACACTTGAAATATATATTTATATGCTACCCCATCCATTGCAATTATTAGAGATTGTTGTCAATCTCTTGAATGTAATTGAGGCAATTATTATGGTACTTAGACTTTTAAATATTGATGGATAATATAACATCTTCAAGATTAGTATACGAGTTATAATATATGTGGATATATATTGATGGGTAATGCTTGACAAATTATCTATTTAAATGATATTTTGTAAATCATATGACGTGCGTGGTTGTTGATAATTGAATTATCATTTAAAATGTTGATTAACATGCTTATTTCATACTAGTCACACATCACATGGTTTGTAGATTTTGTCTACACAATAATTAATCTATATTGATATTATACTTTATAACTGTAAACTCGTCGTCCATCTACATACTATAATACATGAATTGGTTGTACCAATTTGAGATATTTTATCCACACAATAATTACTTAAAACCCTAACCAGATTAATGGAAATATACGTGGTCTCCATGCAAACTTTTAACATCATCATATATTCGCCCGATTAGTTGAACCAAATGGTCAAAATATTAAGTTTGAATTATTATGAATGAATCGTTTAAGTTGACCAAATCCTGTTAAACGTAGTTGGTATTTGCTAACTGATCTTAAAAAAAAAAATAGTTGTACATATACAAATTTTTTCCAAAGGGGTAGAGGAAGACCTATGAAGATTTTGGACGAGACTCTAAGAAAAGACTTAGAGTACTTGGATCTAACGGAATACGTGGCACATAACCGAGCACAATGACATTCTAGAATTCATATAGCCGACCCCACGTAATAGGAAAATGCTTTATTGTTGTTGTAGTTGTACATATAAAAAAAATTTCAATTAGCATTTGTTAAATGCACAAGTTTTTTAGATCCTTATTTCTTTTTCTCTGTGTCTCTTTCCCTCTTTTTCTCAACCACTTTCCCAGCCCCTAGCTACTTAAATATGTTTAACATAATTAAATAAGAACTGCCAGTACTACAACATGATAATATTTTAAGACAATATCTGTTTAGCAACCTAATTATACCATTTAATTTGTGGCTTTCAAACAAAATATCTTAGTTTGTGGAATGTTTATTCTTCTTCTTTATTTGGTTCTACTTTTGCCTACAGACACGTCTGCAATAGCTTACTTCATATCAGATCCTTGTGGGTCTCGCTTTCTGGTCATCAAAATCTGATGAATATAATGTGAAAACAACATATTGTTTTACTTGATGATCTTCTCTTGATTAATTTATTAGCTTTGCTTCTATTTGACTTTCAGTAAATTAAACTTTCAAAACCCCTTAATTTAAGGATGGCTTAACCTAATTGGCTGTTTAAATTTCTGCTTAATTAATTTTCTTCAAGTAGATGTGTTCATCACAACTAATGAGGGGAGAGTCAAATAAAATTGTCAATCATCATAATCTCCTCCTAATAAGAAGAGTTAGGATTACGCCAAATCATCTTAGAAATCTACATAACACTGAGTCATGATTTCCAAAATATTACAATTTTTTGTTTCTTTGCAACTTATTTTTTATTTCACATAGGGAATGACAATGGGATTATATATATGAAGGCGAAATGTCGTACTGTACTATTTTATTTTATTTTTTAAATGAAACGATAGATTCTATATTCATAACCAAAATCATTACAAGGTTAATCATGGCCAGGAACATCTTCTATGAGGGC